>VWZS01000312.1:97930-154584 GCA_013397075.1 Rhabdornis inornatus | reverse complement strand
TTCTAGGCTTTTCTCTTTCACTAGCTGAGCTACAGATCAAACTAGACTACTTATCCTGCTCTGAGTCTTAAATGTCACTTGTTGGTAGAATTTGTCTGGAAATTAAATGGGAAAAAACCTGTAAAGTCTAAGAAAGTAAACAAAATCACTGTGAATCTCCTATCCCTCTCTGTCTTCTAACTATCAAGCAGAAAACTAATTCTGTAAGTGCAAACACTAGGTAAGTTTGAAAACAGCATGCTCTTATCTCCTCATCCCATGCTGAGCTCAAAGTCATCAATTTTATGTCTGCATCTTTATTTGAAGAAATTTCAAACTTTCTCCCTATTTTATACAGACAGTGTTGATGACAACAATTTTAAATCATGTTGAGAAACCAAAAACTGAATACATAAAGTATATGAATACCTACATGCCAAACTCTAGACAGAATTCTTCTCTTACCTGGAATGTGGGCGAGTAAGCCTTGAAAATTGTCCAGTTTTCACCTCCATGTTCAGATTTTGCCTATATTGTGATAAACAAATTTAAAGTGTAAGAATTTAAATTAGTGTTTTCACATATATACAGGAAATAGAAAATCAAAGAGTTTCAAAATGAAAATAATTTACCTGTCTTGGTCATAACTCTTCACATTTTCAGCCAATTTCAGTTGAATAACTAAATGCAAAAGACATGAATTCTATTGACATAATATTGGTCGCCCTGCTTTTGCAACACTAGCAAAGGAAATCTTCCATAAAATAAACTAACAGAGAAAAAGTCCATAAAATAAACTAACAGAGAAACATTTATATATGGCTTGAGTCTTAAACACAAAGTCGGCTTTTAAATTGTATTCTTCTTCTCCAATATCTGTGTTATATAGAGCTGTTGGTATGATTTGTATTTATTCTGAGCATGTATATCCACTTGAAAGAGTGCCTATGAGGAATGCTTAAACTGTGTGGAAGGCACAGATTAAATCACATCAGTACTGCTGAGTTCAAAAGCAAGGATCTTCATGTGTTTTTCTGCTATCTAGTCTCATGCTGATTCAGAAATATTTTCATAATTTTACATTCTCTTCTGATCACATGTTAGTCTCATGGATTTTTCAGGACAGGTTACAGATTAAGAAAACTCAATCTCAGAATATAGAATACTGACATATAAATGGTTTTATTCAAATTATTTTTGCAAGAATTAAAAACCAAAAAGCTCAAGAAAATTACATAACATCCAAGGTATTATAAGGAAGTACTTTAAATTGTAGATGGATCTGCAACTATTTCCCCTTCATCAAAAAAAATAAAGCCTAGAATAGGTTATTATTCAACATTTTGAGTACACTGATGCTAAATTATTCAATTTAGTACTACTATGTAATTGTCATTCTTTTAATTATAGAATGAAAAAAAAAAATCTATGAAGAGTTAACCTTAAAACCTTATATCTTTATATTGACACTTTTTTGTATTTCAATTTCGCCACATATACATTTTTTTCTTATCCTATTTACAATAATGATAAAGTCCAAGACTTTTACCTCTACATTGAAATGAAAGTAAAATATTATTTTGTCACCTTCAAACAAAAATCCGTTTCTTTTCTTTTTTCTTTTTTCTTTTTTCTTTTCTTTTCTTTTCTTTTCTTTTCTTTTCTTTTCTTTTCTTTTCTTTTCTTTTCTTTTCTTTTCTTTTCTTTTCTTTTCTTCTTTCTCTTTTTTCTTTTCTTTTTTCAGGTTTTTTGTTTGTTTTTTTGTTTGTTTTTTGTTTGGTTTGGTTTGCTTATTTCTGATTCTTGTGTGTTATTCAGTCATGCTGGACCATCTAAGGGCTTTCATGCTCCTTACAAATCTCTGAAAAAGGTTACTGAAGTGTTACAAAAAACGGCTCTGCAATTTCTATATGAGCGATATTTCTCATCTTAAGAATTTTATTACAAAGGTCAGTACTGACTAAATATCTTGTGGAAATAAGATATAATAGAAGTGTATATGACTGCAGCAGTTCAGCCAAATCTAAGACTATGGAAAATCTGAGGGATAGTAATGATAGTTTGAAGGACAAACAAGGGAGTTATTTTCAGTGATATACTTGTAAGTCTGAAATCATTATTTTTTCTCAAATCTCAGTGTCTAACCTATGTTAATAAGTAAGATCTTTTATAATGACAAATCTGAATATTAAGAGAAAATTAGATATAAAAAAATCGATGGATTCTGCCATATGCAAACACCCAAATTGCTAGATACATGGTTTCAGAGAGCAAAGATAAGTTTCTTCTGAATTTTGGTTTAGAAAAGGCGAACGTTTCTGTTTCCCAGTTAAAAACTTAGGAAATCAGAGCCACTTTTGATGATCTGTGGACGGTTCAGACACAGAATAGTGAAGTAAAATATTTGCCCGTGTCTATACTTAATTCTTGATGATCACTATCTTTTGATAGTTTTGCATACTATGACTGAGATATGAAAGATAAACCAACAATTAATAGTTTTAAATGCCATGAGAAAAAATTATCTTTTATGATTAAAAATCCCAAATGAAAAACAGGGATCTTTGGTGACTTCAAAGTAAAATAGAATGCAAAAGCATATGTTCTCCACTGAAATAAAGTTTATATTTCTAAAAAAACCCATATCTTAAAAAGTTAAAATAGTGATTTTGTGAAATTAAAATTTAAATTTCAGGTATATAATCTGTATTTCCACACATCTATGTATATGAAAATAATAAATGGACAGAAATTTTCTGGTTTTGGATGATGCATTAGATGCAAAAAAAAGTTGTCTTTCATACAAGATACCAAAAAAAGTTTAAAAATTAGATTGGAAATAGAGTTTATTTCATATAAAAAATACATTCTAAAAACAACAAAGCTGAATGAGCACTGTAAACAGCAGACACCATGGCCTGAACTGTAATTTGACACTTCTGGCAATTTTACCCTTAGTCAGTTATTATATCAGCTTCCATCTATAAATACCTGCTCTTAACTCTGGATAAATACCATTTAGCTCAAGGAATTCACAGACACAGGCAGGTACAAGCTATATGGCCAGGCCCCATTTCAGCTGCTGTAAAATAGGGCCATCTCTGGGGTAACTGCATCAGCTGCCTTGTGTCACACAACAATTTTAGGAGGAGAAATCAAGTACAGCAGTGAACATGACTGCAGCAACTCAGTGACATTTCCAGAGTTGATGGGAAAGATCACCAGCTTGGTTCCAGGACCTCTCCACACAAGCAATGTTCATTTAGTAGTTACAGATTTCTGATCCATTTTATGAACTTTTATAACAGTGACTGCAAGTCGACTCATGTTTTGGGATAACCACTTGGCATGGCTTTTTGCAAAGAAAGCCAATCCTCATTATGAAGGAATGTGAATGTCAGGCTACTTGTTCAATGACTAGGAAAGACCTCTTTTACTACTAGAAACAACCTCCTAGTAGCTGAAGGGTGCCAACAAGAGAGCTGGAGAAGGAGGTTTTGCAAGGGCATGTAATGTTAGGACAATGTTAGGTAATGGCTTCAAGGACAATGTAATGTTAGTGAATAGATTTGGATTAGATATTATGTTGACTGCAAGGACAATGAGTCGCTGGAACAGGTTGCCCAGAGAAGCTGTGGATGCCCCATCTGTGGAAGAGTTCAAGGCCAGGCTGGATGGAGCTCTGAGTGAGCTGGTCTGGTGAAATGTGTCCCTGCCCCTGACAGGAGAGATGGAACTAGATGATCTTTAAGGTCCCTTCCAACCCAAACCATTCTGTGATTCTTGGAATACGTTATATTGAAATGCTATGATACGTTAAAATGAAGGAATTTAAATATAGAATTAAGAGAAAGTGGGGAAAAAAAAACTCACTGTAATTGAATAAGCAGATACACTTTGTTATGTCTGACAAGTTACTCTGAAATATTAGCAGGAACCATTTAAATAAGGAAATTTTGTAAGTATATGGTTTACAGTAAATTTATGAATGCTTACAACTTTTTCAAGGAGTGAAAATTCTTCAGAATATCTACTAATTTATTCTGCTTACATAGCAAAGGTCTAGAAAATATGTATGCAAATGCATATCTCATAGGTGCCTTGCATATTTAAGGGGGAAATATATTTCATATAATATTTACAACAGAATGCCTTAAATTGCAGCACTCTGTACAGTTCACAGATAGACCATTTTATTACCCAGAATCCTGATATAGTATTAAGGCATCATTCTTGTGTGTTACTTGAGTGGGATATCATGCTGTTCACATTCTACTTGTAATTGATGATGACAGTCATGAGACAGAGCTATATTTGATTTATACTGTTTATTGAACTTGAAGATTTAGCTTGAATCTCCTATCCAGTTTTTATAATCTTCTTTTAAGTGTAGAGCTCCTGGATATTGAACCCCTTATAATGATGATAACTGTGTGACTCTAAAAACCTTGAAGATTAACATGTTTGATGAGTTAGGGAGGATGTTAGGGATTCAAATTTCAAAGAGAAGGAATACCAAAATAGTATGTTAGTTTAGCTTTGGGCAGTCAAAACAGAGTTTTTTCAGCCTTTGGTGTAATTAATGAACTTTTGTTCTCATGTTTTTAGAAATAATGATTCATTGGGGATTTACACTGGTCTTTGAGCAACATCATGACAGATGTACTCTCTTTCAGAGGACCAGGTAGAGCACCCAACAGAACAGCTAATCTCTAAATGAAAGCTGTATATTTCAATCATCTCTTTTAGAAAGAGTTTCTTATAATGTATTCAGTGATTAGCATAGAAAAAAAATATGCAAGTACTTTGAAAATATGAGTCACTGGGGACTTGTTGGTCCATGTCAAAATATATCGAACACATATAGGGCACATATTGATATCTCAGTATCAACCTCACACAAATATCTCTTTAATGTTCAACTAGTTACGCAGATGAGAAAGACTGGAATTATTCAAAATCTAACAATTTAGTCATAAAAACACAGGTTTTCAAAGTCTTTCAAAGATTCCTTATGAAAAGTCTTCAAGAATTTATAATAACATAAATTAACAAGAAAGATACTTATGCAAGAAACAAAGACCAGAAAAAAAACTTCAGAGTATTTAGTCAGTGTTTATGCATAAAATAATCATCAACAGAGTATCAAAATTCTGTTCTGAAAACTGAGTTTTATAATAAACTTCTGTGTGATACAGATTAAGTGGTGAATGCTGATGTCTAAATGTTTTCTAATGATGAAAAAAAAAATCAGAACAATGCAAATTTAATATTAACAAAACAAAAACAAAAAACAAAAAACAAACAAACAAAAAAACCCCCCCAAAAACCCCCCTGCATACACAAGAATGTTATTAAAGCTGTCTCTTGATACTACTGGTACCTAAAAATCAACACCGGCTAATAAAAAGAAACACACATGAAAAAACCTTTAAAATTTTTGGCTATAGACATACAGACAGTATAGGCCTAATTCAATTATTGAGGCCCAGAAAACATGTATTGGAGTTATTCTCCATAGCTTGTCAACAAAAAAGTACTGCTGAGAGCTAAACAGTAGTGATGAAGAATGTCAGGAATGTTTTTGAAGGAAGTTGCAAAGTGCCACTTACAAATTTGTATCATGGTCATACTTGAAAGCCATATTTGTGGAGGCTGATCTCCTACAAAAGACAACGCAGTAGAACAAACAGGGAACAGAGGAGGGCAAAACTGATAATTAAAAGTATAGTAAAGTTTTCACAAGAGAAATTTTTTTGCCTGGAACATAACAAGGCTTTCTGAAAGGTATATGAAACCATGCTAATCAGGAAAAGGTGACTAAGGGATGATTACTTTCTGTTTCTCATAACAGAGAAGCTAGAGGAAGAAAAAGGTAATTTTATCAATGGTTTAGAAACAAACACAAGGTTTTTTTTTGCTTTTTTATTTTTTTTTTTACATTAAAAATACTAAAATAATTCATGGGGAATACTTCCAGGAAAATAAATATTATTGTCCAGACAGAATGCCAAAGTTCCTAAATGATCAGTCAAGAAAAGTAACATGAGTGGTCTCTCTAGAATTCCTCTCAGCTTTGATTTTTTTTTTCTGAGATTCTTATTTGAGTCACTGTGGGAGATAAGGTCTTAGACTAAATGGCTTGTCTCTGTGCGTCTCTGTGTTCCTAGAGTGATAACCTTGGTCGTTATTTTTCTGGATTGATAAAGATTATCTTCAAGGTAATCATAAATCCTCTTCCAACACTTTTTAAACTCTTTATCCTATCTCAATCTGACTGGTAACATTTTTTTACCTAGGAATACTAATGTTACACATGGTTATAGAGAATTCTGCTTAGTTAACAATTGGAAATCAGATAAGAAAGGGAAGACTAAGTGTCCACCATTCTTAAGCGTACACTCTTCAGTTCATTTTTAGATCTGGACAACAGCAAAGTCAAGTCTCACTGAAAGTTCATTGAGTTATAATACAGACTAACAAGTACAGAATATGTAGAGTTGGGAGGGGCCACTAAGAACATCTCATTCAATTTCCTGCTAAAACAGGGATTATGTTTAAGAGCCTTATGCATACAATAGGAAATTTGAATCTTCAAGGCTTGCTAAATCAGAGAATCTAAACTTCCTATTCCCCAGGATTCACAATACTTTTATGATAACTGTGTATGAAGTACAATAAAACTTTGCACTTTCATGAGGTGTGAAATTGTCACAAGCACTTTTATTTCCAAAATGTTATATTATTTTCTACTACCTGATGAATAAATGTTGTAGTCTTTTGTGTAAAAACTTAAATTTCAATTAGTAAATTGAGTCAAGAAGAGCTGGCATTCAGTGTGGTACCTTTTTCTATGTGTATAAGTTCCATCATACAAAGGATTTCTGTGAAACCTAAACTGAATAAAAGGTAAGGGAATTACTCTGTTACCATAATAGTGAGCATATAAAATTGGAAATTTTTTAAACTATTCTCCCATTACAAAGGTAAGGTGGTCTTTTCATGATAAAAACAGAGTTCAATAAGTTTTTTATTACAGCTTTGCAAAATTTGTGCAAATTATAGTAAATTATCTAAATTTTGATAGGATGACATTACCGTATACAAAGAGAATAATATTAATGTCCTTTTCATGGTTCATCTCTAGACATGATAAAAGGTGGGATAAAAGCAAGAATTATCTGTGGACATATTGAAAAATCCTCATTACTATCTCATATTTTTCATGCACAGGAAGCACTTTTCTGTGCTCTGCCTTACACCCTTCATTCCTTCTAGCAGGCATATATCCTCAAAGCCACCAGTTGCACATTAATCCATTATCATTTTTACCTGTGGCTTTTGTTTTGCTCATAACTTTTTAAATTTCAACAAGTCCTGATCAAACATAAAGTGATGCATTTGGCACCAAAAAGTACAAAGGTTCATTCAAAAACGAGCATCCTCTCCTGATAAACATTGGAGGATCACAGTGACCTGAAGACTGATAATACCTGAAGACCTGAGTCCAAGCTCTTGGACTTTAAAAAGCAAACCAAAAAATATAAACATTTGAATAAAATATCTCTTTGATGTAGAATAATCTTTGTGGACTTTTCTTCATTGCTATTCTGCAACTTACCTGGGCATTACGTTACTTTTATAATAAAAGGAGAGAGTCAGAGGCAATGGGCACATCATAGGACAGTATTTGTTTCAAAATTACTTTCTGTTTAAAGAAAACAGTTTCATTTGATGTAATGCTCTTTCTTTGCTAAAACAGAACTCTTCCCAAGCGTAGGAAGGAGATTCTCTGTTAGAAAATTATGATTATGAAGCTGAATCAGTATTTTTTTCTGTTTTAACAACACTAGAGCTTTAAAGTTTGTAAACCACTGGAAATAGTATTACTACTTAAATTTAGATTTCCCAACAAATATCCCTAAGCCCCAACTTTTCTTAAAAAATTAGTGCAAAGAAGTGATAAGATAAAAATAACTCTCTTCAATAGAACAAAACCTGGAGATGGAATAGAAAACAGATGAGTTTTGGAAAATAAAATCCTTTCACCGCATTGATACCAAAATTAGAAGGCCTTTGGTGTATTTAAAAAGAATATTAAGGTGAAAGTTCCAGTCCTAAATTAGTATGTTAGTATAACTCAGGTGATGAAGTGAAGAGAAAACAAAGATGGGCTGTTCTGCTCTTTTCCTCCTTTAGTGGGAGCACTGAGCTGCTGAACTGATGACTGCTCATAAATATCTGCAATATAGCTGGTACCAGTACCAAGTATGACAGCTTTCAATAAAACATTCATTGTGATGCTTTGAGGTCTTCAGAGGTACATAAAATAGTTCCCAAACTGCACATTACATGCAGTTTTCCACTACACACTGCACAAAATGTCCTTGACATTCAAGGGTTTGCCATACATATTTTAACACGCATCACTCCAGGGTGTATTTGAAAATACCCTCCACTTGCCTTTAATAATAATGACTTGTCAAGTAGAATCCAGATCTTAGTTAATCTAACATAATACGGACTTGATGGTTTTTATTAACTGTCAAATGGAGCCCAATAGCCGTCAGAAAAATTTTTCCCTTCTGTCATGCGTTTGTTCCCAGCATGTTTCATTTTTGACCACTAATGTAAAAGGTTAATAAAGTGCAGTATTAAATGTCATTAACATTCAATATGCATGGCAAGTGAAGAATTTTGAAGATCTTTTATTTTAAAGATGTTGGGATGTTAATGTGCCTATTCTGCAGCCTTGCAGAAGTGTACCATGCTGCACACATTTGCAGTTTGTCTGTGAAGACTCTCTACCACATTAGACTCTGAACTTTTATTAAAATTCACATGACTGATTCATAAAACTGAAGGGTTTATCTTGCTTCCAGGTCTATCACCTTCCCTCCTACTTTTCTATTCTTGCTCTCAGAAATTATGATTAATCTAATATTCTTTCATAAACATTTTATCCTATGTCAATCATAAAGTGACCATAGAAAGCAAAGAGAAGGCCAGATTATCAAATATCTATTTGCTGTCAGTATGAGGCTGGCTATCAAAGAAAACAATGTTTATTTTTTCTCCACAGTGTTATGTTTCGCAAATAAAGAAACCAAGTCTAGCCCCCTTATGACTATAAACAAATTGCCTGAGCAACAGTCAAGGTTATTAAAAATTCAAAAAGTTAGAAGATCAGAGATACAGCTGATATAACTATCACAGATTTGATGTAATAATAGCACAAAAATATTCTACTGAAAACTGTTCTGCCTTTATGTTAGTGACACTGGCAAATGAATTTGATTAAAAAAAAAAAACTTAGAATGAGATACAAAGTATTATAGTAGGCTTATCTAGAGATTATTAACCTGTTCCTCAAACATATTTATTGAAAATTATTTCTTGATTATTTTTTCATATAATTGTTAACTTTCTAGACCCTCAAATGCCTCCACTAACCAGGATAAAGACAATGTAATTATGTTCAACATGTTTAGCTATTACTTATTACCTGCTTATATATCTTCTTTAAAAAACATATTTAGCCTTCAGCTCAAACCAAAATATTTTTGCGCATCTTTTAAAATAAACCTCTTCATTTGAAATTGTAAACTGACACAACATTTTCTACCAGTCTAATCAGTAATAAAATTAATTCCTTGTAAACCTAAACATGTCAAACATGTTCATAGTGTATGTCAATATTGCTACAAACCATCTTTCAGTTACCTCTTCTAACACATCACCACCAGGGAAATAATTTTTCCAGTTGCTTACTCAGTGTCCACCCTATACTATTTGTCAGTGATCTTTCTTCTTATATAGGTATAATACAAGCCTACGAACTTGTAACTTTCTACTTTCAGAAATGTGAAAATCAGAGTTTGATCAGTAATTTTCAGGCTGGCCTAGAAAGGTAACTGTATTCTGCTTATGACTAGAAGCAAATGTCAACATTAGTGTCATTGGTTGTCTGTGTAAGAATCAGACGATGAGATGTACTAATTTCTTTTACTGTACTGTGTGTTCAAACAGAAAAAGGAAACTTAAAACATTTTTGTGGGTTTTTAAAGTATCAATTTAGGATGAAGAGAAACGGACGACAACTTACGTTTTTAAGGACTATGTGAAGCCAGATTAACTTTAGACCATTTCTGAGCTATTTAGTAATTTTGTTGGTTCTTGTCAGTTTCCTAGGAGACAGAAAAAAATCATTAATATCTTCCCCTCTTCCCTGGCAGGATGTTTAATCATTTAAAAATCCAATGTATTTGTGGCTAAGTTACAATCCAGTGTTTAGTTGAAACTAGGTCAACAGATCAAACTTGCAGTTTGAAGGCAAGCTCTATTGATGAGTGACACTTCCTGCCCAGGTGATCATGAGCAAGCTCTTACCTTAATCAGGTTCCAAATCCTATCTGCTGCTATCTTCCATGAAGATAAAACGAATTACTTAACCCCTGAGACTGCACAAAACAATGTGCCATTTTCTGGCCATACAAAACCTTGATATTTCCAATAGATGTTGCTGCACCTCTGCACTGTTTTCTACATTTTGATGTTATTAATATAAAAAAGATTACCTGTTTTTGTTAAGTATCTCAAAAATAGATCTTTAGAGAAAACTATTACCAGTAATGTATTCACAGATATTAATTATTCATGAATAATAAAATTTCACATGGTCATTCCATCAGCTAATTATATATGAAAACTTATTTGCTTGCTGAATTATTGCTTGCCAAAGAGCACTTTTGGCAAACACAGCATCTTAACACTGCCAATTACTTTCTTTCATATACCATATGGAAAAGAAAACCCTGGATTAATGTTTGGAAAAGATGCAATAATTACTTTGTTATGAGATGGGGCGGTTGTATTGTATGATATCCCATTGTGTTGTTAATTGGTTTCCACCAGCATAAAGAATCTAATCATACAATGTGCTCCAAATGCAGGATATTCCATACATTTGGTCTCATATTATTATGACAGAAATTGACTTTTGACCATAATAGGCAGAGAACGTGTTGCCAGCTTATATTACTGGGACCTGTCTCAGTCCTAACATGCTCTCAGTGCTAACATGCTCTCCTCAAAATGAAAAATAAGGCAGGAATTCTTTCATTGGGTACTAACCATAATAAAAGTGGTACAGGGAAAAGAAGAACAGTAATGAAAAGAATGATAATTAGTACAGAACTTGTAAGAATGGATGAAAGATATTTAAAGTTTTACTAAACATGTTCTTTTGTCCTATTAGGATGCTTTTTTCCATCCATTGGCATCATTAATTGATACTAAATTTCTAGTTTTAATAAAGCATGTGTGTATTTTAAAATAAAATATAAGGATTTTGTTGAAAGAATACCAATGATATTATGCCTTTTACTACATTATTTAATGTCAACTTTCATTTTTCTCCCATGGTGGTGGGACTGCAGTACTGTTGGGCCAAAACTGGGCGAGATGTAACTCAGAGTGGGTATGGTGGGAGACAATGTGGGAACTTCTTTGTGGTTCCACTCTGCAACACACATGAAATCTCCAATTGTTGAAGAGACACAAAGCAGGGAAATGCTCTGCAAAATTCGTCACGTTCTAGTGACTGTCATTAGAATAGAATAATCTGTTACTTGAATTCAAAGCATATCCTTGAAATAAGTGGACTTACTTTGCTGAACAGCAAGGGATGTACTCAATACTTAGAGCAGCAAAATAAAAAAACGGATTTGACCTCCTGTTCAGCACTAGGGATTTTCAGCTTCTGATTTTAATCTAAACTCTGTTTTAATCACTGAATTTATATTTTTTTATATATTTGTGATAAATCTTCATACCAGCTTTTCAGAAAAGAGATGAAGTTTCAGGCATAGCCAAACAGAAGAACAAATTGCATAGCCAAACAGAAAAAACCCTAACTATCCCCTTCCCCCATTGCCACTTATTTCATTGCAAATGGGCAGTGTGCAGGGGCAGCTAAAATCCTTCATTGATAAATAAAAGGACAGACTTTAAAAAATTGAAAAAAAAAAGGAATTGCTTAAAACAAAACTGTATTTGTATACGATTTCAATCAAAAATAAAAAAATATTTTAAAAATAATAACATTTTAAAATAGCAACATTTTTAGAGTGGCCATAAGACATTCCAAAATGAACTCTCAGTGGAGGTAATTCATGCCTTGTTGCATTGATGGTGACATCTTTCAGCCTCATGGCTAACAGTGGTACACTAACTATGAATTAATGCCATACAGTTTATGCCTTACCATACCTAATTGCTTAATTAAAATGAACCAGTTTACTAAACTGGAGAGATGAAGCTTCACCCCCTACATGCCTGAATGAGTCTCTGAGCAGCACAAAAGTCGCTTACAACTTTCTCCTTGTCAAGCCTCTCACAGTAACTATTCACTGTGAGAGATTTGTTGGCTGTTCTTGAATACAGTCACTGCTTTCGTGCTGTGGCAATCCATGTATTTGCAAGATGATGAGTTGTGGGAATGCCTAGATTCTGCACCCCTACCTTTGCTTTTAGTTGTCCTCCTGCCATAATAAAACAACTTTTCAGAAATATATGCTAAATAACTATTTCTGAAACAGCAATATATTTTACTTTCGGTACTTTGAATGCAACATACTGTCAAAAACAGTGCTTGCTTACAAAGCCACAAGTTTCAAAAGAAACATTTCCTCACAGAATTGCTTAGCTAATATTCATTTGAAGCTGGAAGGCAAAATCTAGATGTGGCAATACTATTAATGCATTTGCTAGAGAATTATTCCCAATCTCACAGAATGTGAGTTGATAACAGAAAATGGTGGACTTGAAGTACTAAAGGGTTTCAAAGATAAATTCATGTAATTAATATAGACATAGCTTGATGCTAGTGACATGGCCTTGTCATGTTTCAATAATTTTAGAAGCTTATATGGCCTATAATTACATTATCCCAAACTGATTCATTGATCATGTCTCTTTTTTTTACTTAATTTAAAAAATTGTTCTTCCTACATTACTGGATTTTTTTCCACACCATTTCTTTTTCAAGATACTACTTTATATAAGTTATGTTCCCTATCCTATCTTTTTCTTTAGTGTTCTTTCCCTCAGCCTCCTAGAAACAAGAAAGAAAAGTTTGTTATAGTTCTGTCTACAACTTGGGAAACTGGTCAGAGTATTTAATAACACCTTTATCCTTCCCTTCTTCACAAAATGCTCAATTACTTTTTCTTATTTTGCAGCTAGTTTGCTGCATGTAGCTAGCTGGAAACAACTACAGATAGAAGGAGTCGAAAAAGCTGTTGACTCCGGTGAGGTTATTAACAAAGTGATAATAAAAATTACCACAGTTCTCATTTTAAACTTTCAAACGTACAGCTTCTCCAGTATAAATATAATTTTCATCATCCTTCGGTGAAAGGGTTATCCACTTCAATGAGATTACAAGATGGTATATTTATTTCCATTATTATTGCTTCAGTAGGAAATTTATCATTGCTTTTATAGAAGTATGACCTCTGCTTTTTCTGCTATTTTTATCCTTCTAAATGTCCATTTCTGTCACTAAATAATGCTTTGAGTACATTATCAAACCTTTTTGTAACGATTCATGCAGAGTAGAGATATGTTTTTTCATTTGCCTAATCAGTATCACACTTTTCCATTTTCCTAGATCATTACCCTTGTCATGTGTCAGAATACTTCTGGGGCCAATGAATTCAGCTAACAATTAAAAAAAAATGCAAAATGTTAGTTGCAGGCAAATTATTAATTTCTGTCCAAAATATTCTCAGCAATGTGTTGACAAGCATTTGATATTATAAATGGCTTTTCTTAATACACATTTTGGCCCTGGCTAGTATAGGAGTGCTCAAAATAGAATACTTAGTCATATTTGTGGGTATGCGAAGGGCACAGTATGAAAATAATTGGATTTGAAAAAAAGGTCTCTAGAAGGTCGTAGCTCCTGATGGTGCTTCATATAAAATTTACATGCTAAAAATTTTAATTATAGTTTGGGCAGATACTAACACATAGAGTGCAGGCTAATACTGGCTAGGGCTTCCTCTTCTAAAGCTTTTTTCAGTTGTTGATTATTTTGCTAAACTTTAGACATTTGGAGTGAATTGCACATGCTGCACCACTTCAATTACAAATTTTGACAAAAAAAGATCCACAGGTTACAAAAATGCATATAGAGGGGAAAATTCAATGACATTATTGACATGCATTCAGGAGAGATCTGTTAAATATTTACTGCTGAACTCTGAAGCTGAGTTGCATTTCATCCAGAGAGGGGACACAGTTTCTATTTGCTGAAGAACTCAGCCTCCAAAGAAGTAATCAGCCATATCCAGAACTAACCTGAACTTGTACTGCTTCACATGCATAGACCTGAAAAATGAGACATATGTTTCTTCATGATTTATTCCCTCTCCTTTAAGCTTCAGGAGAGTGAGGAGTGAATGAAATCACAGACGATAGAGAAGCTGAGGGACAAATGAGAATGTGGTGGATAAGAAATGGGTATAAGGAGAACTGTGTTATCTGAGAGAGAAGCAGAATGGCTGAATCAGTAGGGAGGAAAGCTATTTGCTGATAGGGAATTCACAGACACATTAGTATTGTACAAAAGAAGAATTATTATCCAAGGGTTCAAGAGCATGACAGAAGAAGGAGTTGAGGAGAAATAGGATTAAATGAAGTTAAAACAAGAAGAGTAGAGGCAGAAATATGTTTGGGTCTTGTTTCTCATTTGGCATAGTCTCATCTACAGCTATAACTGCAAAGTCATGAGATCCTACATTAATTTTCTGACAGAGAAGGCTCTCTAACAAAATACATTACTCTCTCTGAGCACCATTTCCAAGTTAAAAAAAAATCGTGCTCTGGTATGATTTCTTCATTTATTTCAAAGGTTTTTTACTTTTTAAAGGAAATTGCATCTGAGAATTATGTAAATAATTTTAAAGTCAACCTTGAATTGTAAAATACTATTGGTGACATTTTCAGCGCTGCATTACTTCTGGAAACTTTCTCCAATCATGTATTATTAGCATATTTTGAAAGACAGAGCAGCTCTCTTTTCAAAGGTCATAGCTTCTCAATTCAAGAGCAACTGG
Source organism: Rhabdornis inornatus (assembly GCA_013397075.1). NCBI lineage: Eukaryota > Metazoa > Chordata > Aves > Passeriformes > Rhabdornithidae > Rhabdornis > Rhabdornis inornatus. Next base: position 139,483 of record VWZS01000312.1, on the reverse strand, counting down.
GGGGAAGAAAAAACAAAACAAAAGAATGGTGATAAAAAAAGAAGATGAAAAGGAGAGAACTTAAGCAGAAGAAGCTAATCTTTGGGTAAGAAGAAGAGAATTAAATTCACGCTTAAATCTTGAGCTATTTTTGGAGTGGATTAATTGACATTTGGTCAACTGACAATGTTATAGGACAAGAAAAATTTCATTTCCACTCAGCGTAAGCAAGGAATTTAAAAAAAATGTCTGGACAGGCTTTTGAATTTCAACAATTATACTCATTCAGGGGCATCTTTGGTTAAAAAAAATCCAACAAAAAAACCCTCTTGCACATAACTAATACTTTACAGAGGGAAGTGGTTTATATTTGAAATCTATGGGGTTATATTAATTACAGAGTGTGGTGCATTTTGTCTCATAGTCCATTCTTTTTCATGTGACTGAAATTGTGGCAATTTTTGAAATACTTCTGTTTCCTTTTTAGCAGTTCTTCAAAACAAGGAATGGTTAAATTCCAGATACCTAACTATTTTTCACACTTGTTTACAGCATAGGTTTGCAGAAATGTAACAACTGCGTTTTCCTCTGAAATCAAAGTTAAAAAACACTGCCTTTTGGCAACATTTAAGCATTCTTCCAGCAGTGGAAACAAGTGTGTTGCAGTCAACAGTCCTAGAAAATATTTGAAGCTTGGCATCACTGTCGAGGCACTCAGCCAATCACTTTCTAACCTGAAGGTATAAACAGACAGACTGCAGTGGGGGTTTACAGGAGCACTTGAACCTCAATACAGTGGGTGACAACAGATGTAGTAGAGAACAGATATATATGGGACAAAGGGAAAGCTGCTGCTCATTTATCTGTCTCAAGGAAATGCTATTAGAGATCAGCGGTTCAATTTGATTTCCCATTTTTCTGTAATCATTGCATATCATTGGGAAAAAATAGTCATAGTGCATTCTTAGGTATTCCTTTACTTCATAGTTCATGGAGAGGACTTCTTGTAGCATTTGGAAGAGCATTTTCTTCATACAATGTAAAAGATGAATGATAAACTGTGATTAGAATGAAAATAATGTTCTCTAATGTTTTTTAAGTCAAGCAGCAAATAAGAAAAGTGACTGGTAATTCATTATGATTTTCATGTCTATCAATAAAATACCTTAAGCAAGAGAATCTCATAACATTTTGTAGCCACCTTTCTTTCACTAAACTGAGTTTGCTTTGTGGGTAATTATGTAAAAGACAATGAGTCTTTTAGCACACTGATTTTCCTATAAATTCCTGGAGTTCCTTTAATTCTTATAATTTCCTGGATTGTAAAAAAATAGGTTTAAGCATGTTTTTAGATGAAAAGTATTCTTTTGGAGTTCTTTCCTCCTCGAATATTGTTAACTATGCTGTAAATCACAAGCATGCAGAAGGGGAAATTAAATTATTGTGCTGAAAACATTCTAAATGCTTTCATTTAGAAAGTTTTGTTTCATTGCTGAGTTTCTAGCAATGCACTAGATTAGTCCATGGCAAGAAGCCTCACTCAGGGTATCCTATACCTGGTATACACTCTCCTATCATTGAGAGTGTTCATACAGATGTCTTATTTTAGAGGAAAGACATATTTCATTAATCTGAAGCTTAATCATCCATGTTTATACTACAATATTATGGTGGGTTGACTTTGTCATTCTTTTTCTTTCCCTCCTCAACTAAGCTCGTGAGCTGAGATAAAGGGAGGGAAACCACTTACTGATTAATGCTAGGGGATTTTTTGCTCTAAAGGAGATGCACTTTCCCAGAAGTTGCTCCCCGTGATTGTGGGGCTCAACTGTGCCCTGTGGTTTGTTGGACAAGTCACATCTGGCTAGGTAAGGGTCAGGGAAGCCCCAGCCCGTCCTCACAAAGTCTGCCCTGCAGTTCCTCTGCTGCCAGAGCATGGGCACCTGCAAACCCACGTAGACATTTTCTGTACCATTTTGAAAATAATAAATAAAACCCTGTGCCTTTGCTTAATAGACAAATAAATATTCAACTTAATAAAGTACAAATAACTAATAGTATATGTGAGAAAGGACATCTTGTTATAGCTTTATAAGGAATAGTAAGAAATGATCAAAAAAAGTATATTACATTCGAAATTTGCAAGGATTTTATATATTTAAATCAGGTAGTTCAAGAATATAATATATCCTTAGCAGAAAACAGCTTGATTCATTAATTTAAAATCAAGAAAGAGGATACAGAAAAACAGAGCAGAATTTTCTTTTTGACAGTCTTTTTTGATTGTCAAAAAGACAATCTCTTTTTGCTTGTTTCCCATCTTGGCACCATTAAGAAAACAATACTTGCCATGAAAGGTTTGGTAAAACCAAATCCACCACATCCTGGAATACAGAAAAAAAATTAAAAATTATGAGCAAGGCATGAGAAACTATAGGAGGTCCTGTGAGATGAGCAAGTGTAATTAGGTTGTCAGTAACATCTAGATGAAAATTAATATCAGCTCTCTTATTATGAACTAAACCTGTGAGACCCTACTTAATCTGCAAAAAAGGTCTGCAAAACTAGGGCACACAGAGCTCAGAGGTAGGTGAACAGTAACAGTAATAAAGCACAAGCAAAATATTTCATGACAGGATGAGGAACAATGTCCATAAACCACAAATTTCATCTCAACATGAGGAAGGACTGCTTTATGTTCAGACTGGAAGAGCGCTGGAACAGGCTGCCCAGGGGTGTCATAGAGTCTCCCTCTCTGGATACATTCAAAACCCGCATGGACAAGTTCCCATGTCACCTGCTCTAGGTGACCCTGCCTTGGAACGTGGGTTGGACTGAGTCATCTTCAGACGTTGCTTCCAACCCTAATGAGTCTGGGATTCTGTGATTTTCAAAAAGAAAGGGCTACAAGCTTAAATGGAGCTGGCATGCAGACATGATTCTGTTTTATCATAAATAGGTCTTTTGCCATTGAGGTCCAAGAGACTGCTTACTTTATTACAGAATTACTTTACCACATGGGCATCAGGGAAAAGTATGGTACCTGAATGATTTTTCTATAGTAAATGTCCAGAATTATTATCTTCAAATATTCTGTGATGGAACTAAAGATTTTTAGTATGGGACAATTCAGCAGGTACCATAACACAAAACCTTTGTGCCAAGACCATTTTTTGGAATACATCTATCCCTTCTAGCTACTAATCCTCATATTTATACAAACTCCTATTCTAAAAACTTTCCTTTCTTAATCCAGTCTCCTTGTTCCCTTGCTGTCTTTCTTATTATGTTAGAGTCCTCAAATGTAGCATGGGAACTTTTAATCTTCTTTGTTATAGAAACACTGCATAGCCTGCCCATGAAAATGGCCATTTTACAATGACCATTTTACATAGAGAAACAGCTAAAAAAGCATTCTGAATTTAGCTATATAGAGTTGCCTGCAAATGGAGAGAATATATAGTTAAATTGATTATATTTTAGATTCCTAATGTGTTACAAATAGTGACTTAGAGTTTGTCTTGTGTCAGCCTAACGCTTAGTCCATTTTAGGTTAATCTGCATTATTGTCTGCTTATTCAACAGTACTAATATGTGATCGCATTCCCAGCAAATTTACAATTTAAGCTTTAAAAAACTACTATTTAAATATAATTTATTTTTATTCTTGTTTTTTAATGTTCAACACGTCAAGAGTAAAATTCAAATTTAAAATGAAAAATATTCTGCTTATGGGATCTATTGTCTATATAATTCATAGCAATTCGGTGTTGTTGAACGGAAAACTACTGGCTTCATTTTTACTTCTGAGCAGATTTAATTCTATTTTCTGATGGTTCTCAGTAATCATATCTAAAGTAGGTAAAGCTAGATCCTAAGTTTAGAACTTCAGGCTTTACCCTTATGTCAATATCTTAAATGTAACTGGTTGAGAGCCAACATGTGTGTTCTAAACTTAACAAAATTACTGGGGTGAAAATTTGTTAGTTGTGGAACTTATGAAGCACCTTGATTAGGTGTCAGACCTTTTCTTCCCCTCCACATGAATAAAAGCAAACTTTTCCCATAGTACTGTAAATCATGTGAAACCACTGCCATGAAAATGTGGGGTCACAGTCTACTTTACAGTGCTGGTGGTAATAAATGGCAAGTGCTTACCCATAGGACAACAATTCACAGCAATTTCTTTTTACTGCAACGCGTACTTGTGACTGCAAGGTGAGAGTGTGAATGTGCAGAGCATTTGAAGCCTTGAGTATCTTGTTTATTACCCCAGAATTTTAACTATTAGCATTACTGACAGGCTTCTACATTTGTAGCATGATATTTTAAGTAAAAGGTGCGCCAAGTTTCATATAGAAAGAAGGGCTTTTTGTAAATGTATTTGGCTTGTGTATTTTTTTTAAATTTTTCCTTTAAACTGCTTGGGTTTGACCAATATAGTAAATTATTTTTGGTAAAAGAAGAGTAATAACATGTCTAGATGCCTATGAACATAAATTTTTTTAGACTCAATATGCCAAGGCTGAAGAATATAATTTTATACCTACAGTTCATCTTCTCACCACAAAAATTATACAATTCTTCTGCTTTATGATGCCTGTGTCTAAAACAAAGTAGGTACATGTCATTGCTCCTAAACACTTCTCCCCCAGGTAAAATGTATTAAACAAAAAACAAACAAACAAACAAAAAACTACCATGCAGAAACAGAGTTAGAACTTGGAATTTATCTAAAGTCCTAGGGTAAGTTAATATAATGGAAATATATTTAAAGCTAGCTATCATTATCTAATAACTACATAAAATATTCAGGAGTATAATGGTAGTAACAGAATAATTGCTAAATACTGACATTTCTATTTTCAAGTATGGAGAATAAGGCAATTTTTTTTTTAAATGCAGAAATTCTATTATTTATTCCTTAAGTTAATATATCAAGCCAACACTTCTGTCTCTTTCTGGGGTTTTTGAAAATGTGTTCCCTTTTAGCTCATTACTGTATTAAATGCAAGAGGAGTGATCAGCTGATATATCAGCAAGAAAAAACACTTGTGTGTAAAGTTGTTTCAAATAAAATAGCTGAAAGAGCTTATAATACTACAAACTTTGATGAGTTAGTGAACCTGTGCATTTTTAATAAAGGAGCAGTGTGGTAGGGAAATACTACTTTAAATGAAATATGAATGCATTCCTTGTGCATAGAGCAGCACTTAGATTTACTTGCACGTTTACAGATAATGAAGCTATAATCAAGTTGAGATCAAATTAAAAAGATGAGATTAAAACATTCAGTACTACTTTGTATTTTGCAGACCATTTGCTGCTGCCTTGTACTCAGAATTCTCAAGGTCTTAAACACTGGCTATGATAAATGTAATGGCATTAATTTTTTCAATCTACTGTAATACATTTTATTTGTACTAATTATCTTTTGAGGTGCTAAAAAACAAAACAACCAAAGAAAACCAGAATAAAAACATACCGGATGTCTACGGCTATGGGAGAAATAAATTTACATGGGCAACCATAAATTCAAATATTTCCATTTGACAGTAATTATCAATGAATAAAATATAAGCTTTACCAGAGATTGCTATTACTCTTCTACATATATAGACTTTATAATCAATCCGTAAAATAACTTCTCTGGCATAAATATTTTATTTTTTTCTCTGATGATGATTTATTTATGGTCCTGATTTTCAAGCATATATATGTCATGAAATGTCTACTCTACTGTTACTGCATTTGCGGAGTTTTTGAATTAACTCTGTGGTTAATAAGACCATAATTTTACAATTGACTGCACAAGGTGAAATGAAATCCAGTGTCTAAGTATAAAAGTTCTGCTGTTATATAATTATTATTTTTTCAGTCATTAATTTTTTGCATTTAATCCCAAATTAATAGTTTAAATTATATGTGTATTTATCAGAATGCTGTAGTGAGTTGATTTTGGCGCTGGTTTCCAGGTGCCTCACCAAGCTGCTCTATCACTGCCCATCTTGACTGGACTAGGGAGAAAGTAAGATGGAAGAAAATCCCTAACTTTTAAGTCAAAACAAAGGCATTTTACTAGAACAAAGGAGGAATGCAAAAAATTTTGTTCTATACTTCTGATCAGCAAGTAATACCTGTCCGTTTCCCAGGAAGTCAGGCTTCAGCACACACAGCTCTGGTTCTTGAAGGAAAACTCTTTAAATAACAAACAGCCCCCTCTTCCTCCTCTTTTCTCAGCTTTTATATCTGAGCAGATGCCATAAGGCATGGAATATTCTCTTTGTGAATTTAAATCAGCTATCCTGGCTGTGTCCCCTTCCAAGATCTTGCCCACTCCTAGCCTAGTGGTGTGTGGGGATGATAGCCTTGTGGTAGGTGGGAGTGCATAGCGTTGATGCTGTGCCAGTGCTGCTCAGCAGTACCCAAAAAACTGGCGTGTTGTCAACACCTTTCTAGCTACCAATGGAAAGCACAGCAGTGTGAGGGCTGCTGTGGGGAATAGCATCTCAGCTAGACTCAATACAAATATGCACCTGTATGTAAAAACATGTTTGTTTTTTTTCCTTCATATGTGTGTATGTATTTATGATACCCGAAATGGGAAAAAAATTAAAAATGAAGTCTGTTCTTTTGGGTTACTAAAAGCAACATTCAGAATAAAAGGGATTCTAATATGGATTTTCACATAAATAATATTATGTCTTCCCATGAGCCTTCTGAAATGCAGTTTTCAGAAGACTGACAAGAAAAGGTTTTTTTAGTGAAACAGAATAGAAGAATATCTTTAGATGAATAAATATTAAAGGCAATCAGCTCAAACTTAGGAAACTTGGAGAAGGCTAAATAAGTTTGTGTGACTTTGGTACGCAAAATAGAAAAAAATCAGTTAAACAACATATTAAGAGAGAAAATATCAACGTTTTCATCTATAACGTTTTATCCTTAATCCCTTGAATTTGCCAGAAGTAGCAGATGAATTTTGCAACAGCTAGGAATGGGATGTTTGGTGTAAGATAAGAACAGCATTTTCTTCAGGGGGTGACTTTCAAAATGTTTCTCAGTTGAATAACCTGGAATAGTTTCAGCCAGTGTGCACAGGATGTGGATAAAGAGAGCCAGAGGTTCTTTATGATTTAGAACACTGCCTAAAATCTTTGTGTTTCTGGGCTGAGTACCAACACTGATAAAACAATATTCAGATGCAAATCACCTTGAAAACTAATATTAGACTACCTATATAAAAGACTCAAGCTAGAAATTATTTTTTAACATCTTTTTCTTTTACCATTCTTTTCAATCCAAGGATCTTTTTAAGTTTAAACATTGCATTTATAACGAACTCTAGTGCATAGTAATTGAATTCTGTGAACTGCATGCTTGAAAAATAGTCCATTGTCAAGTTATGCTTAAGTAAGGACTTTATCCATTTATCTAAAAGCTTTTCCATATTCTTTATTCAATACTGTACTCACAGAATGTGATTATAATTCTGCAGTGTTGACTCACATAAAATCACAATTTTAGGATCTTTGCATTTTTACTTTTTTTTAATGTTCACCATTTACATTCTCAGCGAATGTGTTTCTTAACACAAGCATATTTTTTTCTCAATCATATGAGAAATTAGAACACAGGAAAAATGTATTAGTTGTACATTTTGAACATTAAAATTCTACAATAAGATACATATTGACTCACAGCTAATGAATTGTCCAGTATCAATTCAAATTTGCTATGACACTTTTGTTTAAAGTGAAAGCACTAAAACCTTGTAACATTATTTTGCAAAGACTTATGACGTATCCAGGAATCATCTTTCTTCACTTTCAGAAGTTCTGTATTTCCTTGAAAGTATGATGAAAGTATGTGTGTACAAAAGTTGCTGATGAATCTGTTTCTGTTCATTATTTAGGAATTGTGAAGAAAAAAAAATAGACCACTATAAAAAAGACTATGATACAGAAGATAAATACCTCTGAATAACTGACTTAGTGTCATTCCAGTAATGTAAAAAGGTACCAAAAAAATGTAAGACTCTGTATATAAAATAGCACATGGCTGTAACATTTACTTCAAAATTAATGTCTTCAAACAGGACTTTTTGGAAAAAATCATAACTCTTAAACAGTTCGTGCATATTTGCTGACAAGGCACAGTGAACCATGCAAAATCAACGTTCCCTCTTAACATTGGGTATAGTAGATAAGAAGCAGGATTATTTACCATGGGCTAAGCACAGTGGGCATTCCAGCATGATTTTGTTTTTATGAGAACTTACTTGCGTCTGCCAGCTTGGAGTTCATGTGCAGAGATATACAGAACCCTTTGTAATAGTCTCATAAAATCAAATGCCTGGGCTGCTGGCTATGCTCTGGATCTTTTATATAGGCATCACCTGAGCACTGGCTTGAAGAGTACTTGACCCTCCCTATTAAAAGCATTTGGGTGCAAGGAAGGCTTCAGTCACCCTGGGTTGAGGTCAGATTGAGTTTGTTAGGAGGTGCTGGAGCTCCCTCTGGCTCATGCTCCTATAGGTCCCCTCACTACATCCTCACTTAGCAGCATCAGGAACCCTTTCAGGTTTCTCGGTTTTCCAGGTATACTCAAATGACCCCAGACCTTGTAACCAGAGCTTCCAAAAACTTCTGAAGCAGAACCCAGAGCCTCTTGCACATGCTGCAGTATCTAGTGGCTCCTCTATTAGCTGCACTTTAAGACTGTCCAATTATTCTCCATCAATGTTACCCATTTAAGTTGACAATTTTTCTCACAGTTCTTCAACATGGCAAAGTTTTTCTTTTCCTGCTTTTCCCGCGGAGGACTGTCAGTTCTCAACTTTACCACAATTCATAGGATAATCCAAAAGCTATCAAACTACTCAAGCACTTAGAAATTAACAATTTAGTGGACTTTTAATTTAAAAGAAGTTTAAATTACTTACTTGAATGGTAGGAAAATACTAATGATAATGTTGCTGCTTTGTTTTGCTAAGAGCAGTAATAATTGATATATTATTGAATGCAAAAATTTATTAAAACTTGTAAAGAAAAATACTCTAACTCATACCAATAACTCATCAAGGGCCTTGGAAAAAGAATTGTGTGAAAGTGAATAAAGATGAGACCACAGTAATAACCCATGCACCCCTCCACTGAATAATATTTTTTTAAAAAATCTTGAGACTCTACAGAAACGAGGTCATAATAGATGCCATTTGTTTATGCAAATGACCAGTTACTGATGCAGAACTGTGTAATGAGCTAACAAAGCTGCTCACATCTGCCAGCCTAATGGGAAATGGCTTTAAAAGTACAAAAAGGCCTGCATTGAAAAGAGCTGGTTGTGCTGGCATCACTTCAGACTTTGGCTTGGAGAACTGATCACCCAGAGCCTGCTACTCTACTGTTATATGTACAAACATATCTCTCTGTCAGGAAACTGTACCTTAATATGTGGAATAAGGATCTGTTGCTTGAGTTTGCTCTGATTACTCACCGTTGAAGAGTGTCTGTTAAAGATAATGAAAAGATCATCAAAAAATGTTCCCAGCACATTTGGTTTCATTTGCTTTACTACCCATTTCCTTCCTTCCTTCCTTCCTTCCTTCCTTCCTTCCTCTTCCTTCCTTCCTTCCTTCCTTCCCTCTTCTGTGTTGTCTGTTGCATAGCAATGCCTTAAAGAGAAATGGCATTAGCTATTGGTTACAATTTATTCAGTGCACATAAATACTCATAAATGCTTTATTGATCAGATCATTTAGCATTTACACTTCTCAATATCTAGCAATATTCAATCCATGTGGGTTTTGGTTCTGGTGGGTTTCAATGCAGACATAATAATACAAAAGCTGCTGTTCTGCAGACAGAAGCTGAGGGTACTGGTGTCCATGGTGAGGGGCAGAAGTGAATAAAGCAAGGAAACTGAAAGAAATTAGATGTTGATTCAAACTCCATGCTTTTGGAAACTAAAACCCTAAGTACTTAAATGTCTGGTGAAATTAAATTAACATTAATTTTCTTCTTTCTTTTAATATGTTATCCTGAAGTTGTGGTGAATTAGTATATCATTAGCCGCAAATACTTTCTGAATTGCTAGCTTAAATTTTTATCAAAGCTGCAACAATATAATATATCTTGTCAGAAATACAGTTGTTGATTAAACCTTGATTCAATCTTTTTTTATTCTGCACAGAGAGGCCTTTGGTAGGTTCTTACAGGAAGGGGTAGACTCCAGATTACTGTTCCTGAGGTCTATCCATAATTTAGGGTAAAGTACTACACTTCATTGAGATTTAACTGTGCTAGTAGAGTGGGATATTATCCATTCATCTCATGTGGTGGCAGAACACTAAATTTGCGTTTAGAGAATTGATGTACCCTTTTGAGGGTGCACATCATAAACATCCTCATATGGCAGGCAATGAAAAATCAGTGACAATTATATCTTTCATATAATTTTTCACTTAAATTTCAGATTCGGTCTTGTTGTATGATATCAGTGTTCACAAGTTGATCTTTTCAGTGAAATTTATGTCTGATAGAAGTCTATCAGTACGAAACAATTGCAGGAACCCATACCTGAGGCAGGAGGTTTTCTGGTATCAATGATATATGTTTCAGTGAAGTGATTTTAAAAAAACTACAATGTGTTTTGGATGGGTACAATTTTCTTCATATTCAGAGGTCACTAAACACACACACTCCTACACACACTCCTACACTCCTATGCATATACAGATTATTTATAATGCTTATAAGTATTTTCAATTAAAGCGTAAGCTGATTTATCAAGCCAAATTATAAGTAGGACAATAGGACTTTTAAAGGTTACAGAAGATAATCTAATTGCAGGAGTCATTGAGTTGCCATTACACTAATACCATTCAGTAACACAATCAGGGACAGCCAACAGCTCTTCTCTTCTCTTCTCTTCTCTTCTCTTCTCTTCTCTTCTTCCCTTCCCTCCCCTCCCCTCCTCTCCTCTCTCCTCTCGTTTTCTACATTTTTATTTCATATATTAATATTTTTTGGTACAAAGTTGCTTATAGTTTTCCAAATATATTTCAAGGTTTATAATGCATCATTCTGATGCACTATTTTAATACAGTTGATTATAAGAAAAACATTCACTGAAATAATAGAAATTGTGTGACGAAATACTCTAAATGTGTCCCTAAAACTTAGATTAGAATTTACATTGAGTACTTAAGTGCAAATGCTCTATATCTCATTAGCACTCCATGAGCTATTCAATTATTTTGCTATAAATATCTTCAGGAAAAAAAATGAATGCCTATCAAACTGTTGGCTTTGCAGCTGATCAGTTTTACTGTTAATATGTACTGATGTCAACCAGCTGCAAGAAAGAAAAGGACAACAGAAAGACCAGTTGCCAAACAATTTGCACTCCCTGTAGTGAGGCAATTATTCCCTTTGAGGCTCTTATCTTCTTTATAACATGAATTCTGCACAAGCTTCAAATGTACTAAGCACTTTCTACTGCATTACTGGCACTGTAGTTCACACTAGGGATACAAATTACAGAGGAAGGGGGCTGAAACAAATCTGTATCACTGACATGAAAATTAGTAGACCATCCTAATGTCAAATTCTCAGTTCTGAGAAAAGCTGCCATTTCACAAATGCAAATATGTCCTACAGGAAGGGAGTGGGTGGGGGGATACATAAAAAAGAATTTTTTCATATTAAAATAATGAACATTTGTGAAAAAAACCCACCTTTATCAAGAAGTACAAAATTGCAGTTGAATATCATATACTAAAGGAGGAAACAATCTTCTAGAAGGAAATATTGCCATTCTAAAGTTGTGAAACATATTTCAGAAGGCAGAAGACCACTTTATTGCCATTGTTTTTTCTTGCTCAAGTGTAATCAGCATGGTCACTTAGCAATTGCAGTTACCTTTACCAATGGCAGCTGGTAATACCTCCGTGTGTAATAGCAAAAATAGAGGAAGTTTTTTGATCTTTCTGATCTGAACGTGATACTGACTTAGTCACAAAGACATATACCTAGGAGACGACAATGAATAAATGACATTAAACACAGCAAAATGTGAGCAGTTACTAAGCTTTCTATTTATCTGAAGAGTAAAGCACAAGGATGTTGCTAAGTGAAATTCACATATTTTTAATAATTTCCTTTTTTCTTTATATTTTTAAGACTGAAAGGTACATGACTCATAAAATTTATTAAGCTGTATACTAATCTGTATTCCTTACTTTTGGAAAGTTGGGGTTTATATGAGCTTTTTCTTCTTGTATTTTTGAATTCAGTAAAAATTATAGTGTTGATTGGTTCAGAAGATCCGTAATTTTTGTGGGACAGCTAATCACTGCAATTGTGTGGGTGTGCTCAGACAAACAGCTGTCCATGTATTTCAGTCAAATGCACTCATATGTTTTGAAGGACTGTACCCAGTGGAAGAGTGACGCATGTTACAGCAGTTTGCAGAGAACTGCCTGTGGGAGAGAATCACATTGGAGAAGTTTGTGGAAAATTATTTCCTGTGGCTGCAACCCCACACTGGAGCAGGGGAAGGACTCTTCCCACACTGGAGCAGTGATAGAAAAAAAACATTGATGAACTGACCATAATCCCAATTTCCCATCTCCCTATACTGCTGGAGGAGGGAATGTAGAGCTGGGAAAGAGAGAGGGGTGGGGGGAAGCTAGTTTTAAGATTTATTTTTCTTCTCATTACCATGCTCTGATTTTCTTAGTAATAAATTCAATTAATATATCTAATTTGAGTCTGTTTTGTCTGTGAAAGTATTTGGTGGGTGAGCTATACTGTTCTGTTTTGTTGTCAACCTTTATAGCTGTTGTTGTTTCTGCTGTTTGCCTTGTTAGATATATTAGTAAAGAACTGTTATTCCTATCCCCGTATCTTCTGCCTGAAAGCCTCTGATTTGCAACTATAATAATTAGAAGGGAGGGGGGTTGCATTCTCCATCTCAGAAAAAAAGGGGTTCTTGCCTTTCTTTAGCAAATACCTGTCTTTCAAAGCAAGACACCATCATCTTCCAGATTTTTGTCCAGTACTAAGGAGAAAGTTTGAACAGCATGGACACATGTCAGTATATGTCACTTAACCTTTGTGACTGGGTCACATCTCAGGTTCATTTTTACTTGACATTAGAGATGTTTCTATCACGTTTGATGCTATGATGTTTTCAGTGTCTCCTGGCAGGAGTTAAATCTTTAATTTCCTAGCAGCATCCGTGGCAGCTGAGATTATTCTGCAAGTATTGATGTTTTGGTGTCTTTATAGTGTAGTAGATTTTTGCTTGTGATAATATCCTTCCTAATAATTAATTCATTATTATTCTTTTCCAATTAAAATTACATAAATTAGCAAGTATGTTATAATCTATCATAGCTAGTACTCATCTGATATTTCAGATGTCAACTTTTTGTCTGACTTCCAAGATTACTGGTAAGAAGCATTTGCAAGAAACATGTTCACACTTCCAATTAGTGTTTATACCACAAAGAGCTTGATATACTATTGATCTCTCTTAGTGCGGTTGCCAAAAATCTCTCCACTAGTGTAATATCCTATAATTGCAGATATACAGATGAGAGAAAGAAAAAAGGTCCCCATTTTAGGGGAATTAAATTTATATGATCTTTTAGAGTAGCTAAGAATAATGAATAACATATTCATGTGGAAATAAATTCACACTGAAGTCTCTATGACAGGTCTGCTTATGGACAATATTCTTATCACCTGCATACTGAAAGTCTAGACATCTGTTTTCCTCCCTTTGGTAGTGAAACAAATCTTCCCCAGGCTTTCCTCAGCCATAGCCAAATATTAGGACTGGGATCTTTCTCTCCCATGTACTGAAGTACTCACTTTTTCAGGAGTGCAAAATACTAGGTCTCTGATGTGGTCAGAAAACCCATTGTAACGAGTAAAAGTGAATACACATCTCCATGCCTGACTGGTCTACCTTGACCCAGGTGCATGTGCACATACTGTAGCATTAGCCCTGGAACAAAAAAATGCGTAATTGTGAAAAAATTACCCCAAATCTCTACAATACTGGCTACAAAAGTGATCCTAATTTGGGTACAGAATGGGCTGAAAGTTTCTTGAGTTTTAGGTGATTTTTGAAGATGTAGAGGAAATAATTTCTGCCTTGTGATTAACTTAGTTTTTGATATCAAATTGAAGCCACCACTTGCTTTAGGAAAACAAACGAAACATGCAAATAAAATTTTAAAATTTACAGTGTTGAGGAAAGGCAACAAAATAAACTAAACCTATATTTTCCTTCCTCATAATGAAAATTAATATGTGATTTGGCAAAAATCATAAAAAATTGTATTAAATTTGAAAGTTGTATGACCAAACCACCAAAAGTTCCTTATTGTATCACTACTGCAATGTTTAAAGATAGTTGTAGTTCACATATCCCATGTTCTCCTGTGGGGTTCAGCTTCCCATTTGTATTGTTATTTCTAGCAAATATCATTCCTAGTAAAAACTGAGGTGAGGGTAGAGATTTGCATCAATGTTTACCACAAAGGATAGCAAGCAAGGACTACATGGGAGAAAAAATGAACAGAAAGCATTAGTCAAAACATTTACTTCAGGTAAAAATTATTTTTCCATCAAAAAAGCAGACTGGAATGAAAACTTGAGCCTTGTTTTTTATGTGCTCCCAAATCTACAGCAGGTTGCAAAATGTAACCTCAAAACCTCACTTTTAGTGTCCTTTTCAACAATGTGTTTTCTTGGTTTTTTGTTTGGTTTTTTTTCGTAAACCTATTCACTGTGCAAATTGTCACTCATTTTCTGTGACAATCAGCACCTGCCTTGATGCATTTTTAATATTTATCACAGATCATATCTTGCAACATTTTTCAATTTGGCTGAAACAAAAATCTATTGAATTACCTGAAAGCTAGTCTCAGACAAGCAAGAGTTTTAGGGAATAAGTTATAAAAATCCCACCACAGGTTTGTATGAAGTGGCTTCAGAAATTAGGAGATCAGCCTTCAATGACCTTCCATGAAAGAGCAGTAAATTCCTTAGCATCATGTGATTTTTTTTGTCTAAATCCTTGGAGCTAAATTCCATCCTGAATATACAATCTATATCAATGGAGAGTATTTTCTTATTCAGCTCCAGCCGTATTCATCGTCTTGACACATGTATTCATAAGTTGATTTATTTACCTATTCTTTCCATACAGTCTTTTCTATCTTCCTCTATTTCGTTTATGCTTTATATCTCTTGCTATAAATAAAATGCTGTTTGTGTAGCTTCTCCTTCAAGTGTAACACCTCTGGTCCTCCTCTGATGAAGTGTCTGCTGTCAAGAGGAGTCAAGGGTATACAGCTCTTCACATCATCAGTCTGTATCTCAGCTCTCAAAGGCATTGCATTTCCTAGAAGTCTCTGTATGTACCCTATTTTTGTAAAAGGATTTGTACTGAACAGGAATCATTTGCAGTACTAGATGTTGACACTGACATGTCCAAGCTAGTCTTCCTGACATTTCAGTGGCATTTTTCCTTAAGGTTGATATTTGCTTTTTCTACATTGTCTTAGCAGCCAGCCCCTCCCACCAAATCCTAGAGATCATGATCAAGACAACACTTTAGTTGTCCCCACATCTGTCCTGTGTTCTTTCATTCCTATATATGGTGCATTTGCTGTCATTTTTGATTAAAGCTTTGAAATTGGCAGAGCATTCTGACCTTTGTTTGAATCAGTCTGGCAGAAACCTATTTTAATTAAGAGCTTTCTACCAATTAGTCACATACATTTTTCATCTCTTACAGTATAGCAGGATCTGGTGGTACTCTAAGGAAATTAATAAACTTTAAAATTGGATTCAGAATGGGTAAGGGAGAAAAAAAAGTCAGTAACAATGAAACAATTTTTCTCTATAGTTTAGTCCCTTAAAGAACTAAATAACCTCTAATTCAGTGGCTCTCAATGCTTGCAAATGCTTGGCATTCAGCTCCAGTAGCTGCACGTTCACGGGGCAGTGTTACTATACACAAGCCTTTCCCTACATTTATATCTGGAGAGCTCCAGTGAATTGAAGGAGGTCACGCAAAGGAATAAAGCAATACAGAACTTGGTGTAATGCCATTATGAGGAATGATCTATACCTGTTTCCATTTAGTCACTTGCAATAGTTCACAATAGCTTTACTAAGCTAATGCCTACTGTTTTTTCAGTGCATTATGTGTAACTGTAGGAAGCATTAACAGAAAAGCTCCCCTAGACCAAGCTCATGAATGTGAACAGTTGGAAATGATTCCTCCTACTAGTTGTAAACCAGCACTGAAATTTCTGTTGTATGTTTCAATAGGTCCTAAATCACAAAAAGGATTTCAAGACCTGACTGTGCATTTCATATAAAAATGTCAACATTAAAAGAAACATGGATTACTAAGTCTCCCATTCAAAGAGTGATTTAATCATAGAGATGTAGGATTACTCTTAAGCTCTCTCTTTGATAAAAAATTTTAGAAAAGAAATGTTTTTGTTGGATAGATTAGAAGAGCTCCATTACAATAAGACTCTGTGTCTCAATAGATAGGAGATAGATATTCAAATCCTTCATAGATAGCCAGAGTTTGAATTCTCAGGGACTGAATACCATGTTATTATTCAAGCTGCTTCATAAAAGCCAGAGCATTACACATTAGTTTTGGATGTATCTTCTAGCCACAATCTCCTCCTTTAACATCTCTATAAAAAAAATACTAGTCTTATCTATATCTTTCCAAGTAGTCTTTTGCAACTGCCGTATTAGTGTGATCAGAGAATATTCATTAGACTGAGATCCTCAGGGGCCCCTGTGGAAAATGTGCAAGCTCCTGACTAAGCTTAAAATTTGTCTAAGTGCTACACTCCTAAGGTAGGGGAGGGTTCTGAGACATGCAGAAAGGCAAGATTAGGCAAAGGTAAAACTTTTATCATGCAATGATGCCTCAAGGCACCTTGAGGATAAGGAAGAAAATGTAGAACAAAGAGGTTTTAGGTTACAGTATTGAAACTATGTGATTTAAATTTTTATTTAAATTCCTAGTTTCAGATAGTCTTAGCTCCAGCCAAAATATAGCTTTATTTACTCAACTTCTTAATTTTTGTTTTTTTCTGTAGTACAAGTGTTTTGGGCTTTTCTGACAGGAGTCATAGATCTCATTCATTTTTAATTGAAAGGTTTTTTTTAAGTTTTTTGTCTGATTGTTTTTGGGTTTTGTTTGTTTGGTTTGTTTTGTTTGGGTTTTGGGGGTTTTTTTTTGCTTTTTTTTGTGTGGGGGGTTTTTTTCTGCTTCTGTTTTGGGTGAGGTTTTTATGCTTTTTGTTCTGGTTTTGTGGTTTTTGTTAGTTTAGTTCAGCTTGCTAGTTAAGAGAAAAGAGCATGGAGCAAAGTCAAAGACAAACTACATTGTTGTTTGTTGCGTACTGGCAGTACACCAAGGAAGACTAATTAAATAAACAGTCCTAGAGTCCAGCAACAGTGAGCACCTTAGGCAACAACTTCCAAAGGTGAACTACAGCTCACAGGGAGGCCAAGTCTAGCATATATTGTTATATTATATGACTAAATACAAACATGAAAATGGATGCCCTTGTGAAGGGAAAGGAGAAAGGAAGAGCAGAATAAAATTCTTGAGTTAACCTTCAGCATGTTTATTTCTAGCAATGTATGCTAGAGGAAAAAGTACTGTAACATAAGTTGAGATGAAGAACTAGAGACAGGGATAAAAATATCATTCAGGTTACCTTTGTCCCTCCTCTTTTCCTGTCTTTGTCCCCTTTGTCCTCAATATGGTTTCAGAAAAAAATCTTAATTTCTTTATTAATCAGAGATTGTGGCCCATGAAAAAAGATTTTTATGTTAAATTAATAAATACATGCTTATAAGTAAGAACAATACAGTCCCATGATTAATTAGAGGGCACTTGTACTTCTGAGATGATGGTCTCCTCCCACTTTGGTCATATGTTAGTACCTCTAATGTAAGGCTACTCAACAGGACCGAGGCTACAGGTATTTAGCAACATTTGTTAACATTTTTTGATCTGTGTGCCATAATTTTCAAGCAATTGTGGAAGAAAAGATATGAGAGGTGCCTCACTGCATCAGAAATAAATAGTTGAAGTCACATGCTTATAGAGCAAAGAGCTTTTCTTTCTGCATTTTCCGGCTTTTGCGCTTCATTTTGTGTCTATTGCTGCACATGCATCTGTTTTGTCCTCCCTCTCTTAGTAGTATTTCACACAGAAGCAGCATTTCGCCACATAAAGCAAATAAACAGTGTTAGTCAGGATTTAATTTTCAGTAAATAAATTTCCACTTCTTAGTTCTCCTCCAGAATTCTTTAGCTGTTACTTTGCTTTCTCATGGGCACGTGAGAGTTTAAGCTTAGATTCAGAATACCTCAAATTGTCACAAATTTATCGGTAGTTTAATTTCAATCAGATTATCATCAAACTTGGGGAAGAGAGATAAAAAAGAGAGAAGTGAAAGAGAAGGAATTAAATTGTTTTGTTCTAGTGTCAGATGGGCTGAGGCAATAGGCTACAGTCAGCAACATCTGAAAGTAAGGTAATGAAATTGTAAAAGGAATTTCAAATGGAGGACATCTTTCTTTTGACAGCAAATCAGAGGCAGCAGTCTTTTGGAGCATAAACATTTGGGAATTTGGGAAAAATTTTGGCTTTGGCTTTGGTTGTTTTTTTTTTTGCTTGCAGTGGAAGTGAGTTTAAATCCTTGACTGCTGGATGTGAGAGAAGTGAAGCAGAGTCTTGGTTTATGATAGTCTATATGAATGAGGGTCTAAGACATGCAAAATAAGTCCTGTTTACCTTTTCCTTTAGCTAGGGTGTGTTTCCCATTTCTCTGCCTTTATTTGAAGGAAAAGAGCTTTCAATGGATAGAAAAAATTTTTAAAAATCATGGAATAAATGCTAAGGTACTTCTCATTTCCCATGATCAAAGCTGTCAAGTGTATTTTTATTTGTTTTAGTTTGTGGGTTTTCTTTTTCTTTTTTTTTTTTCTTTTTTTTTTTTTCAGTATTGTAATCTCAATGGAAATGGCATATCCAATTAATCTAGTACAGAAATAGACTTCAGGCAAAAAGCCACACAATTAGTGGAATCCAGACTCAGTGATATGGGGCAGTGAAAACAATACCAAAAGAAATATAAGCATGGAAGAACTTCACCTCCCAGGTATTTGACTTTAACCCCTTTCAAAGCTACAATTTGAGAATGAAATCAAAACATGTTATTTGCAGTGTTTCCTTTCTTATGAGAAATAACAACAGGTATAGGCTGTATTAATCTGACGCAGAACAAAATGTAATTGTAACTGAAAAATTTAATAACAATGTCAAGAGTTAACATACTTGGATTTTATCTGGTTCTTGTTGTCTAAAGTGAAAGCAAAACATGTTCTAAACTACTGTAATTAACACATATTGATAGATAAATGAAAGATTTATATTTAAAAATCCAAAAGAAATAAACATAGGCTATGGAATTTGAGTAGCAGAGATCTAGATGTAAATTTTGATGACTTTGTTTTGTCCAAAATACAGAGTGATATTTAAGTCTGTGTTCCTTTCTCCTCTCCTCTGGCAGAAAGCAGGACTTGGAGAGTGACACACACAGGGCTGCTACGCACTTAAAATAAGAAAATTTTGGTTACTCAGAAGGAATCCTGCAATACAGGTAAAGAGATGAATTGACACTTGAGTACAGAAGTGCAACCTGGAGATTGAGAAAGTGGATTCAAGCATGAGGTTTTGAGTAGCAGTTATGAGAGATCCACTAGTGAAAACATATGTGTGTCTGTGAGTCAGAGATGCAATATTGGAATTTTTGTGTATCAAATGCTATCAACTTCTGTTAAGAGGAGGCTTTATCAAGAAAAAAATATAGTATTTTAGTCTCTTTTCTCTCTTGGACTAATTAGAATATTTAATTGTTTGCCAATATATGCACTCCAAAGGAGTTCTGGTGATGCTATTTTGAAAATTTGCGTGATAAATCATTCTAGGTTTGTCCCATGCACGGGTGTGATATGTTCTGTTTCCTATGTCAAGTATATGGGATATTGAGTCTGACTCAGTATCAGTTTCTTTATAGGATCGTTGTTTCTCCTCCCAAATAGGCTGTGGGGCAGTGAATTTTGATACATGTGTACTCACCACTATGCATAGCCTTGCTGGTGTGAAAAGAAAACTGCTGCAGGATGTTACTCTTTACCACTATACCTCTACAAGGACATTGGACTCTATCACATTATTTTTTTAGCTAACAGGAGCTCTAAACTGTTTGTGTTCCTGTTTGTTGCATAGAACGTAGATAATTTTTCACAGATATATCAAATATTCTGTGTAGGCAATAAAACAACTGGAGTTGGTTTGTTACTTTTTAAATTAACAGAAGAGAGATAGTCTCCTTCAACTATGTCAAAAAGATTCCTTTTTCAAATAACTGAAACCACTCTTCTAGTAAAAGTGCCTGCTACCCTTGGTTTACTGCTGAATTCCTTGCAATAAAATAGCAGAAACTGTCTTGTAGTGTAAGGTCATTTTCAGCTCCCAGAGGGTAATTTTACAAAAGTTTGTTATAAGAGAACAGATTTTTAAATAAAATAATCTCAATTTCTTAGAAACATAGATGAACAGAGTGCTATGTTACTTTTGCTTTTACTTTCAAAAGGACAATGCGCTTGAAATTATAGGTACAACATAAAAATGTTAATACCTTAACAGCATTCCCAGACTTTGAGAAACCAAATTAAATATTGGTTTAGTAGGATTTAAATAAAATTAGTTGTGTGATGACTTAAAATGTTTAGGTAATATAAACTTCTGACCCTATTTTTTTAATCTTATCAAAATGTTGAGATTAACGATTGCATGCATAGACTTCCTGCAGACATTTCTGGAGGATATTCCAGGCACTCACAAGTCAAAAAATAAATAATACTGCGTGCAAATATATTTTTACAAAAACCAACAAGAAAGTAGAAGTAATCATAAAAATAATGGCAGAATTTAAATTTAATTTCAGGTGTAACAATAGCAGATCCATAAACAAAAATATGATTGCATTTTTGTAATTTTCAAATGGAGATCTGATATTTCTTTTTTTTTTTTTTTTTAAGAAACGAGCTATAGTTTTGTACTTTTCTGTCATTCTACAGAACTTGAAGAAAGCAAGGAGAAAAAATACAGCTATTGGAAAGCAAAGAAGTCCTAAGGCAGAAGAAAACACCTCAATATGTAGCTATTTTTGTAGAATACAGAAGTTGCGTTAAATTAGTTAGGCATTTCAAGGAGAATGAAG
This sequence comes from Rhabdornis inornatus, assembly GCA_013397075.1. Lineage (NCBI taxonomy): Eukaryota > Metazoa > Chordata > Aves > Passeriformes > Rhabdornithidae > Rhabdornis > Rhabdornis inornatus. The sequence continues at coordinate 118,143 of VWZS01000312.1, read as the reverse complement.
TATGTGAGCACTTTGTTTAAAAATTTTCATCCTTTTAATGAGTGCTTTGAAGCTATTAGCTTGCATCTTTATGATTCATCAAAAGTGAAGGCTATTCCTTAATCTCCTCAAGTCAAAATAACAATGATAAATAGTGATGAAAAGAAGTTAATAACACCACACCATTGAGTTTTCTTTTTCTAAATAACCTTTCGTTCCCATACTCCTTTTTCACTCACAGACAGCTAAGAATCGTCTTCACTATAATTTATTTCAGAATTAGTGTTTGTGAAAAAGTTGACCACTCTGTGCTTCCACTACCTAAAGCTTTAAGAACTCTGTTCAAGTTCTTAACATTTGGAGAATTTGGAGATGAACTTTCTCCATGTACTTTTAAGGCTGAATATAAAGCATGAGATTTATAAATATGGTTTCACATTCTAAGTGTACTATCAGCACTGATCAATGTCAGTTGGAAGAAAGAAACTCACAGGAATGTAAGAGGTCATTTGAAATAAACTCCCTCATTGCAAATACAATTGGAATAGATAGCAGCAATTGCTTTTCAGCGTGGTTCAGAGACTGTTCTCTTCGTAAATTTTTGTCAGAACATCTTTAGCTCTTGGTTAGGACATCTGTCCTTCAAAGGAGAGAAGGCTTTTCTTGCACTCTTGCTTCATTAAGGATATGAATTCCTATAAATAATGTAGAGTTTTCTGTTGAAAACAATTGGAGATTGCAATTATTTAAGCAGAAGGATTCTTGCTTACATTTAAAAAGCCGTGCTGTTTCACATAATTAGTACTCTGATCTGGCTGAGTAATTACTGTCCAAATATTGGTCTATGCATACATTCTCATGCATTCAGTATATGTTTTAGGGAAGATACTGAGCCATTAATCTGGCTTTTTCTCTAACATATTCTAACTTTTTCAACTGCACATTGTTAGACCCACATAACTCTGCTAAACCTCCAGTAATTATGTGGAATTGAATTCAAAGCAGTATGGCATAATTAGGTGGTTTTTTCCTACTAAAAAGCAAACTCACAAGAACAGTAGTGCTCTTTTTTTAGCTGCTGCCGTTGAATTTTCTTACTACCCGACATTGCGAAACTCTCCAAGTTCTACAGCTAAAGAGCAGTCCCTCTAAGTTTCCTGCAGTAATCCCCCACCTTTCTGCAATCATATAATTGTCTCCGGAATACTTTCCAAGCAGTATTCAAAACTGACTATTGATTCATGCTAAGGGTAAGCAGCACACATACTGTTATATTTGTCTTTTCTGAATATTGGAATCAGTATTCAGTATTAACCCTCCTTTGAAGTGGAGAAGAGACCACTGTGCCTCCAATAAAATCTACTGTGTCTTCATGCATGGCACAGTTCTTATGACAACACAAGTTGTTTAAAGTTATACAGTCCTTAATAACCTTAACCATCGAATTTTCCTCTGTGTTCTCTGCATCAGCAAGGGCTTCAAGATTTTTTTCTGAAACTGAAGTCCTCCAAGGTGCTTTAGGGGAGTAAAAAATCAGATTTCTTTTGAATGCCAATAAGTTCTCAGTATTTAACTCCCTTATATTCCTTGAAAAATTCCATATGAAGTACCTTCCTTTTTAAAAAATACCCAGTGCATCAATTACAGTTTCAAGACCTACTTGATATCTGTGGGGGAAAAAAGGACATTTATTTTAGGTGGATTCTTTAGGGATTGATGCTCTAGTCATAACATTGAATATTAGAGATGAGTTTCTTCACAGGAAAATGCACTAGCCCCTAAAGAGAGTAGTTATAGAATAAACTACCCTCAGAAGAAATACCCTACCTTTTGTCCACAGCTAGAAGCTGTCTTACACTTTTAGACATGAAAAATTGTTCTCAAAATTTGAAAGAAAAGCAATTTTTTTCTGATAAAATTCTTGCAATTCTTGGGTTGTCAGTTTGTCTTTTTGTTTTGTTTTGTTTTTAATCTATTTTAAATCTATATTCCCACATTTTGAGTAATTTTCAGCACTTGGTCTCGGTGGTATTGTGTGGCAATTAGTGAATTAAATCACTTCATCTTAGGCAGAGCCATCATCACCACAGTTACTAAGTACATTAATGAACACGTTTTTACTAGATACACAGAAGGCCTCTGTGACGAACAGAAGCAGAATCTCTTGGTTTCACGAAGAGGACTGGGGCACACAGCTCCTCACTGGTCTGACAGAAATTAATGGAAATTATACACCTAAGCACCTTTGAGGATCTGCAACAAAGAGATTAAATGACTTGCTCAAGGTCATTGCTCAAGGAGTTTTTCAGTCAAAAAGTAGTTCCCTAAATCCACAAGTCTTTTAACTTCATCTCCAGGCTATGTTCTTCTTTGGTTTTTGGATTAAGGAGGCAGAATTAACAGAATACTTTAGGTAATATCCTGCTGAAAGCTGCTAAAATAAAATTATCATGGTTCTTTACATCACTCCTTTATATAAGGACTGAAGAGGACAGAACTCAAAAAACATGCAGTTGTTAAACCAAATTTTTTAGCCTATGGATGTATATTTGAAGAAGATAATACAGCCCTTTTTTTTCTGTATGTCAGTCAGGAATCTCAGGGGGGAAATAAGATGAATGCTCAAGGTGGAAAAATGCTTCAGAATTAAGATTTAAAGTCCCTAAAACTCCATCTCATAAAACTGAAAAAATACAAATATGCATTAGCTATAACATGTACTATCTGCATGGAATTTACCTACAGTAAGAAATCAACTACAGACTTGCTTTCAAGCAGCCAGGGGAGACAAACCATTCAGTCTATAGTTAAGCATTTGCAATGACATTTTTCAAGAAGTCTAAAATTAGGCACTGATAGTGTGCTGACATTCAGTGAAAAATGGATTTCTCCCATTTTAAGAAGTTGTCTTTTTAAAAGCTCTGTTGTAAAACTCCACTGTGGGGGCTTGATTAAGGCCTGAAAGACAGGCTAAGAATATGGAATTGGAGCCTTTACAGAGGTGCTCTCTGTGGCAAAGAAATTGTTCCTCCATTTTTATTCACCTCTTCCTAATTCCCTATTTCCTTCATCACTCTACCCACAGCTACTATCCGCATTCATGGATTTGATCTCCCTAAGCCTCGATAAAATCTTCTGTGATTTTTATCCTAGTGATGCTTAGATGAAAACTGAGTTCCTGAGGGACTGTGTAGCACATTACCCGTGGATTGTGAGCTGAACTATAAATAGCACCCGTGGCCACGTCCTGACTCCCTATTTTTGTGCGTTAACATCAGTACTATCTTTGCTTTCAAGAGCAACTTCTAAATTATTTGATTTTTCGTGCTCAAAGGGAGTCTTGATTTATGGATGTATTTTCTGGTGCTCTGTTGCAAGAAAAGGAAAGTCATTCAAATAATGGAGGATTGTTGACAGACTGGGTGTCTGAGCTATCAAATTTAAGCAGCAAAATCAGAGATTGGACAGAGTAAGAGCCAACATATCCCCCATGAATCTCCAGGGACACAAGGTGAGACCTGAAGGATCTTGCTGTTAGCAATGCTTTTAAGGAATGTTATATCTGTACTGAGCCATAACATCTTTTATATAGTTTGTTCCTTGCAGCCAACTTGCAGTTATTCTAATAATTATTTTTCTTTTTATTTTTTTTCTGCATGTTTTGCCCTGTTATGAAGTATTAAACAAATTGAAACAAAGAAAAACACCACCTTGTACCAAAGAGCTGAATATAATTGCATCATAGTACTTTTATGGACCTTTAAACTCTGAACCAAGTATTGAATGTTTCTTAAGTGTCTGCATCAATCCTTACAGAAAACCTGATTTTGTCATAAAAGGATTTTTTAACCATTTATGTAAAAAAACCCAAACAAACCAACATTATATCACACTCTTATAGAACAATTGTAGGACACTGCAGAACACTTTACAAAGCAGTTTAGTACTCATTTTAGAGCACAGAAGCTAAGGTGCTGAGCAGCAAAAAGGCATCAGAGACAGGTTTATGAAAAATAAATCATCAGGAGATTTTTTTGGGGGGGTTAATTATTAAAATTTTAGTTTATTTTCTGTATTATCATGATAAGTATTATTATGTAGGTAACTTTTAAAGTAATTTTGCAGAGTCATAACATACGCAAAAGGACTGTGACAACTGAAGCATAAATTAACTTTGTATTTAGTTGAGGTGGATTATACTGTAATTGCAGCTCAGATAATGTTTCTAAGACTCATTGTTTTGTTTAGGCAGATGTTGGCAAATAAAGATTCAACTTTGAGTAAAAAAGACTGACAATATAATTTCACATAGCAGGAGTTTATGCACACTTTCTTAAGAAAAATAATTATTTTTTAATTGCTATAATTTTGCTTCAAATTGTATTCAAACATCTAGAGGTAAAGCAAGTGAAGGAATAACCAAAATATTTCTCTTGTAGAAAATCACAGAATTTAAAGAGTTCACATGTGTCTTTATGTGCTTACATGTCATCTACTCCATTGAATAAACAGAACTGCAGCAATTTTTCAGAGACTTTAGAAGCTATTCCATCAGTTTACCTTAATCAGTAAAAGTAACCTACTGAAAAGGCACTGGTCTTCTTCAGCTGCATCCCTCATCTTCATATCCATTATCATTCCTCACACAGCTCATCCATGACACCCTTGAGAACATTTCTTTTTTAGAAACAGAGCTGCTGCTCTGGAATCTCCTGCTGTGAGAGTATTTCTTTCTCCGTGGTGGTGCTGTGACACTCTACCACAGAGCTGTTCCTGATTAAGAAATATCCCTCCTCATTAGAAAACAAACAGAACAATAATTGTGCGACACTTGTCTTGGAGAAATAAAACACCTACCTATAGCAGACAGTGCATAAATACCAGTATTCCTATAGATCACCTGAATTCTGTGCTTTGTTCTAATCTACACTGGTGATGTCTATGAGGTTTTCTCAACTGGCATTTCTGAGCATTCATTTCCTAAGTTGTTTTTTTCATTTTCTGTGGCAGAGCCTTGTTATCATAAACCAGCAAAATTCGGACTTCAAAAAATGTATGATTAAGAGATACTAATATGTTATTAGAATATTTTTTTCTTGTGACACAGAGTCTTTAGAGTTTTCTGAATGAGATATATCTTGCATAAAAATACCTTTAGAAACAGAAAAAAACCCAAACAAATTGTGAAAACCCAACCAATAAAAAAAAAAGGTATTTAGAGAAACCTCAAACTGGAGGGATCTGTATGTAGTTTTGCAATGTGGTAAGAATTCAGAAAATGTAAGGGAAATCATTGCAAAAGTTTTCATATCCTTGAACATACTATTTTAAAAAACCCGCTGAGGAATGTCTGTTATCAGTTAGCAAACTAACTGATGACCTTTAAATTATCTTCTTGATAAACACCCAGATAATTTATCAAGAAGTAAGTTTCCTTTTGAAAGAACAGATCCATATTTTAAGCTCAGTAACTGCTAGAAGAATGTACTTCTGGACATCAACATCAGAATCATCTAAGTTATAGTATATTCTATTACTGATATTATTGTTGAATAATTTCATAGTTATCAGTATTCAACAACACCAGGCATGGTTTATCATGACTTTTCAGACTAACTGGAAATAATTATTTTTAATTTTTGCGTTCTGTGATTCTGAAGTCAGCAAACAGTTCACGTTACCTCCTTTTCCAATTAGAACTGTATGTTTTTCCAGGTTGAGTAGCAATTTAATGTTAATGTGCAAAACAAACAGAAGTATTGCTAGGATTGTAAGTGTCTGCTTTTTTGGCCCTTTTTTAGGTCCTTGTTTCAAAATCTAACTATGAACACCAGCTGAAACCTCACAGATCAAAGGAAGGAGGTGAGAAGGTTTACCTAGACCCAAACCGGGCACTTGTGTTAATCTGGAAATAATCAAACCAAAACTGACTACCTTCCTGAGGATCTCCTGCTGGACTTTCATCTTTGTGGGGCTATAACTGAAAATAAATCTACTCCATGGAAGATTTCTTTCTTATTTGGGAAATAATAAATTATGCACGTTATCTGAACTTTTTCAGATCTGTTTCCTACTGACTATTACTGGAACCCTTTGGGTCCTTTACCCACTACTGCTCACCCCAGCCTATATGCTCCATGCTCCTAATACCAACTGTAGCAAAGCCTTCCTCTGACTAACTGAGGCCTTATCTCATTAGCCACCAGCCTCAGTACAACACTGGTTTATCAATAAGATTCTTTTACTCCAAGAGCAGAGCAAGCATTCTGGGCCCAAAAGTCTCAGAGGTGGAAGGACCAGAAAGAAATTAAATAAGATTATACCCAAATTGACATGGATAGTAATTGACAGAGGAGTAATCCCTTTCTTTAGTGCTGTCATTCAGTATTTTTGGGGGGAATATAAAAAAGCCATGGAGAAAGAGAGTTATTTATAAACAGGTTTATTTCTGAAGGTCAAGGTTGCTCTATCCAAACCAAGGGATTTGAACACTATTCATAACTGATAGTTTCATTCCATGTGCCCTATAGAGGATGGATACAGGATAATCTAAGTCTTGCGGTGCTAAATGGGAAAGAGAGGGGAATTAGGAGTACAGGCACAAGTCCTGTAGAAAATGCTGATGTTTTACAGGTGTCATTCAGTGAGTGATCTAACAGCTCTCAGCTACAAAGTCAGAATACTTAATTTCTTTAAAAATCACATCAATGTCTCTTTATTCTTATTTGTGGCTCTTATTATGACAGTAATTAGAAGCATTTACCAGCTGGAAAGTGTGTTAAAATTTGAGAACAAACAATTACTCTTTCATAAATAAAAACAAACCCACAGAATGTTTCATGAGAAACAAAGGGGATTATATACTTGAAAAATGGTTATTTACTCTATGCAAAATGGTTCTGGGTTCTGATGTTGAGAGTTTTTTTAAGTGACAGTAAAAGTGGTAAATGAAGCTAGAATAGATACAATTATTAGTTTTTATAATTTAAAATCTAAAATATGACTAAAACTAATTTGTGGTAATTAATTAATAACATAAAGTGGTGCTCCGTTAAAGACAAGACACAATGAAATAAAGAATTGCAATGGGATAGACTCAAAGCTGAGTTGAATTTAGACTTGAAGAACTCAAAATTTAGCTGAAAAAAAATTAGGAATTACATATCTCTACAAAGAGAAGTAAAACTATTTTAAAATACACATAAATGTGTATATATATAAAAGATATATTTCACAATGGGAATAATTAAATTGCAGGATTGTTTTTTTAAGTAGTTTTTAATAAACTTACATTTATCCTTGTGTTATTTTTATGTATCCTTGATATATCAGACCATTTGAAAGTAGAAAAACTAATTCCTTCAACACCAGGAAAAATCTACACTGGCAGTTATTTTTATTTGATTTTAATGGTTTGCAACATATGCTTACAGAGCTTTCCTAGATTTTGCAGAAGGTTTCAACAGGAGAGTGGAGTTGTGAAAGCTGATCTTGGTCACTCATTTGTTATTGTACTTCACAGACTATGCATAAAGTGTCATAAATATTTTGAGTATACACAGGAAAAAAATAGATACTCTTTGGCTAATCCTGAGAATGGCAGTAAAAGGTAGTCAGGAATAACTATTTTTCATGAAATTACAAAAAATGCAGAATTATACAATTTTACAAGTTTTACAAAATTTTACAAAAAAATGCAAAAATATATAATTTTCAATCCACTCAAAGAACATGGATAAACCCAAACTTAACAAAGTGTTTCAAAGCTTTTAAATCATTGTTCCTTCTCAGAGAACAGCAGAAAAAAAAATATTTCATATCATGACCTGTTTAATATAAAAATAAAAACAAGTTTAAGTGATTTGATGAACAAAATATTCTGACATATCCAAATTATTTACTCTTCTTAAAATAATTGAATACATGCTGAATTGAATTCATACTGAATCAGTCTCTAAAGCTCTTTCTGACCATAATGATTTCATTAAAATCTCAAGTGCAATAGCTTTCAAATTTCCATTACAAAATGAACTTTACAGATCAAGATAAGCATGACAGTAAGATTGGAAGGGAGGATATCATCTGGCTCAATGTGTGGAACTGATACACCATAAAAGAAAATTTGTGAAAAGGAAAATCTGAGGCAGTCATAAACAAGTTCACAGAAAGCATCATAGGCCTGGAGAAAATAGAGCCTTTGTGGCCAATGAATAGCATAAAAGCTATGTGAGGCGGTATTTGTGATCAACATAGAAGCTTTCTAAGCTGTCAGTGCACTGAGAAAATGCTCCAGTGACTCTCCCTTGAGGACTCTGTTCCCAGCAGACCCCAGAGTCACAGATTTCTCCCTCACATCCTTAATGCATGCTAAGAATATATGGCTGATATCTGCTCTCACCATTATCTGGCTAACTTCTGCCTCTGACTAATGATAGACATTCTGAACTTGCAAAACATACCTTCTAGCAGAGCAAAGAATAATTTAGGTAATTTTAGGGAGTACCTTACTTAGGGTAGGCATGTAAGGCACTGCCAATAATGTACCTGACATATTTTAAGAAAAATACAAAGTGCATATTTTTATATTAGAAGGCACAGTGTAAGAAGTAAGATGCTGAATAAAGATAGAGAAATATTGAAAAAAAGACTGTCTGAGTTGGTCTTTCTCCAGTACAACTTCGACTTAGAAGCTTGAGGTGAAGGTTCAAGATGACTCCCAAAGAAAGTCTGAACTGTTACTTAAAGCTAGTTTCAGTCCTTCAAAGCACAAAATTTTGCCCAAGTGGACGATGGGTTTCATCATCACCATTCGTTGCTCCTACAGATTTTGGAAAGGAGCAAAAGTGTTCAGTGACAGATTAAAAGGATTCAGCAACATACTTAGCTTGTTCTAAGCATACCTATTTACACAGTACAAATACATTATTTTATGACAAATGTGTGTAGTAATACCTTCTTATGTAGAAATGGACAAAAACCCTTAAGTCTTTTTTTTTTCTTTATAGAGCTTTATTACATGTGTTTTCCCACACAAGAATAAAACAGTGAGGTTTACTGACAGCTTTTAATAGAAAATTAACAGAATGACACACTTGCAAACTAGAGACAGAAGTGCATTTGAATCATAAACATGATTTCTTGGAACAGGGAAGGATAACCTTCATTCAGATTTAAAAGGACATATATTCATCCAGTTTGACATCTGAAAGCATGATTTCAACAAATGATGACTGGTTCACACTTAAATAAAAACAAAACAAAACAAAATAAAACCCTCCAAACTATATCAAAGTTCAAGTTCTGTATAAATTGGCTTTTTGAAGCCATAAGAAAATTGCATGTTGATTTTGAAATTCATGAAAATTCAAAGGAAAGTATCACAGTCATGAATATATTAAATCAGCCAAGTTTTGGGTCATCCCCATGATAGTCACTGAAGAAAATTAATTGCTTCTGAAGGATGGCCTGTGTTCCATGAGGAGTGTTGCACTTGCATCTAATAGATGTGTCCGTCATTAAAGTTTGATTGAGTTGAATGCATGGCTGATTATTCCCTCTAGTCACTTGGGAGTTTCCACTAGACAAATAGTTAAAGGGGAGGGAGATGTGTCACTGGGTAGCTATGATGTTGGATTTATTTACTATTGATTGACCTTGCATTAAGTAATGGGACTGTGTTGAAAGTCAGTTAATCCTTATGTATGAGTTAGGCAAAGTTTTATTTCTTTATTTGTAAGTAAAAATGTGTGTAGAACCTGCAGAGCCCTTCCATGCATATCTATTTTGGAGTTCCTACTTCAAAGCAAGAAAAATTCAGTAACTGTCCTCAAGGGCATAATCAAATTTCCAACATTTGTGGGAGTGTTTCATTATTTGCTTGGTGAATTGATCCTCCCTGTATTCTGGTTATGCAATATCTGAGTTTCCCAACATGTGAATTATTTGTATGCCACTTCAAGAATGTGAGACATACCACATTTGTTTAGACAAACACATGGATGTTATTTCCATTGCCTTGTAGAGATTTATCAACATATGTGTTCATACATGTACAATTGTATGCTGATCTGAAAATAAATATCAAATAAAACTTTCATAATTCTGTATTTATTCACTGAATGCTACAGAATTTGGCTAATGCTTTATTTCCTTGTTTCCTACAGCACACGTCCTCATTTGTATGTAGATGCTGCTACTTAATTAGTTTACAGATTAGTGATCTGGGTATCTGTGATGTGCAGGTAATATTTATAATTAGAGACTAATTTGAAATGAATATTTATTTTGCTGTCCACATATCGCTTGATTAAGTCAGAATCTACTGACCTATTTGCAATTTATTCTAGGGATTTTTTATTGTCATTTTTTGCCTTTTAAAAGAATTGTCTTAGATTGTTTGTGGGAATATTCTGTTGTGTACTCCAATGGTTTAACAGCTACTACGAATACTCTTGTTAGAAAGATGGTGTGAAAGACTGAATACTTTCAATTCAGAACACTGTTCAGGAACTGAATGCTATCTTTTAGTATGCTTTAATATAAAAAGAGAAATTTATGAGTGGATATTTTGACATTAAGTCTTGGGCAATGGGGAATTAATGTGTAGTATCCATCTATCTATCTATCTATCTATCTATCTATCTATCTATCTATCTATCTATCTATCTTATTGCCTGTAATGTTTCTAGACATTTTTGCTTGAGTGTAAATTATAAACTACAATAAAAGCATTTTTTTCTTTGTGAATGCTGGAAAACTAAAGTTCTTTCACAAGTATGGAATTCAAATAAGACATATAAAAAGCGATATAGGTGAATACTTATAGATAGGCTTTATTATTTTGGACTGGATCTTGATTTATTTTCTAATTAAAACATGTTAATTTACTCTTAGTTTTATTTCCAAGAATGAATAATATTTATCCTTACTTTTTATAGGAATAGCTGATTGATAACTCTTATTAGATTAATACTGTATGGTTTTATTCCAATCAATTACAGCACTATTAAAGAAAAATAACACTACTGTGCATGACTAAATTACTTCATTCTGCACCAAAAACTGGCTCAATTCTGTGTGCAGAACAGACATATTTTTGGAATACATGTATTAACTTTCTGAAGGAATTAACAGTGCTCAGCAGTTATGATTTTTTTTCCTTCATTTTTTTCATCTATTTTCTCTTACACATTTTAGTTTTTATAAGAGGCACTAATCAAACCCTTAAATTCTCATTTCCTTCCTGAAACTGTGAGCAACAGAATATACAACCTTAGTCAACCTACAGCTTGGTAACTTCCAGAAGCAGTAGAATTTCTTCACTCAGTATATTGGACCTGAATTTAACTTTGGAATCATTGCATCATATGAATATTGGAATTTTCTGTGAAATTTAGCATACAAATGAAAAGGAATGATATATGTACAAATGGATCCTTCCCTGTCACCTAGACTGACAATTTAAAAATATATTTTAAAAGAAGAAATAACACTTACAAATAGCAAATTACAAACATTCCATGATTTGTCTCAACATTAGTGAAATGAAAGTATAAATAACTGAAATATTTCCAAACACACTATGACTGACAATTACTCAAAAGTATTCAGAGTGTTTATGCCATTTCACCTATTGCTATGCTCAATTTGTTTAATTTTATACCACATATAGCCTTATTAAAGATATTGACATCAAATTGCTTGAATTTTCCATTATATTTATCTTTTCAAAACTAGCAACTAAATATACTAATCTGGCTGATAAATACTGCAGAGCAAAGATGAGTCCCTGAGTCCAAAACCTTTGGATATTGTTCACCTTATTGCCACCTGGCAGAAAATCAGAAAATTTAAGAACTCAGCTGATGCCAAAAGACAATCACACCTGGAAATAAAATTTTCAGCTAACTTGAAGTATTTAATAAAGTCATATTTTGGATGTTGTGGGTTTGAGTTCTTTTTTCTGTGGGTCAGCACACAGCAAATGGAGTTTACACTTCTAAATCAGCAAATGTAAATTTATTGGACTGATTTTCACGAGTACCTCTGCAAGGTATCTCCACAAGACAATCATCAAAATCTATGGATTTTATGCATATGTATGCCCAGATATATCACATATCCCTACGGAAAATAAATGAAAATCCCAAAAGATTTGATACAAAAGAGTGGTAAACAGTAAAAGATAAAAGTGCCTGTTCGCCCATGTTTGAGCACAATTTTTATCAAACAACCTTTCATCTCCCCTCCTTCTACTTCCATCCTCTATGAAAAACTGCACAGTATGCTCAGAAGAAAAGTTTGGGAACCAGCATTCATGCAGTGGGCAATAAAGGTGTATGTATTTAGCCCTTTCTCCTACTCTTAGGTCCCAAGTGATTTTTGGTTAAGCAGTGTTGCAGAGTAAGCAACATATTTAAACAATCTCAGCACACTGCAATGCAGAATATATACCTTGAGGTAAGAAAGTCTTAGGCAAACAACTTACCATGTATTTTAATTAAATTTATTTCAAGATGCAAAATACATACTGGAAAAAGGAATTTTGTTAACTTTTATTGAGTAAAACCCTACTGAAAACAGAAAGAAGTGCTTGGCATCGCTATTGGTTGTGGGAAGACCAACACCTTCTCATGAGACTAGAGGCTAGAGGCTACCTTCGCTCTAATTACAGTTTCCTATAGGGCATGATAAGTGTCTAAAGACTAATGAAACAAACCTTACCTGACAATCTAACATTTTAGTAGTTATGTCATCTGTAGGCATCTTAAGTTTGATAGATGCTGAATTCAGAGAAGTTTTTAAGACAATCTGTCTCTGTTCATTTTCCTCTACAGAGAAGGTTGCAGTAAATAATGGAGGAATGTGTAGGGCCCTCTGTACTCCTGTTTGGCTTTTACCTAGTGAGGACGCTCACCAAGGGTACACCTCCAGCTCAGGATAGTGCTGAAGTTTGAGAACAGGCTGACACAGCACTATTGAAACAGTTTGATCTTTGCATTCACTTTCAAAGCCATCAATCCTGACACAAATGGACACTGAGATGAGGCATTCAGGCAAGCATGGAAAATGGCACCGTTTCCCTGTCATAGCTGCTGAGAGTGGATAACTTTTGGTAGGTCTGAAGGCATATGTCATTCCACTGGGCACAGCCAAACTGCCCTGGAGGTAGGAGTAGAGATGGGTAGGACAAGATCATCGATCGTGGGAGACTCTACCTCCAAACATTACACTGCTTGGAAGCAATATGCCCACTTGGGTCTCTTCCAACTTTTGAGCTAGAGGCTGCAAACTGCCCCCTTGTAGACATAATTAGACGAAGCTTACTGCCACAGTCTGCCGTCCTCTCAAAAAACCATGAAACTTATCTGAGGAAAGCAGTAGACATTGTACTCTAGGGAGCATTCCTGCCCTGCTGGGAAATCCAGCAGCGACTCTTATTTCCCTAGATCTCTGCAATCCCTCTGGTAATGGTTCACCACAGCTATTAAATACATGCATAACTCTGTATAATCCCCTGCTCCCTCCCTCCCCATTTGTTCATAAGATATTTTCAGACGAAGAGATTTCAAAGTAAACTCTTATCCAAAATGCTTGGTTTTGGTTATGGCATGATTTTTCTGTTATTTTTTTCATGAGAAACTACATATTTTTCTCATACTGTTTTTCTACTAAGGTCATTTTGGAACTTGATATATTTGAGGTCATAATGAATACATATTTGAGAGGGGGGACATGTGACTGAGCATGAGAAAAAGAGCTTGCAAATGGTCATGGGTATAAGGAAACCCTCTGTTTACAACAAAGCAAACACTGATTTCTGTTAAAGGAACTGCAAAGGTTGCGGTGTCTGGAAGTTTATATCTAAGTTTAAAGATGGGCTCTTGTGTATCTGTCTGAAACAGAGACAATACAATACTCAACACAACTTGCCAAGTGACCTCAAATATCTGAAATGAGAAGACAATAAAGAAACAGTGTCATCGTGCTAGAGTGCAAGATGAACACTGAGAAGTAGAGAAAGGAATGAGTACCTGGAAGATATCAGGTTGAGAGCCAGCTCTCCTGCAATCGATGTGATGATTCTCTGGGACTATAAATCAAAACTTCACCATAATCAAACCACCTAGGTAAAAAAAAAAAGACAGGGGAAAACACTAAAATAACTTTTTTTTTGTGAAAAACAAAACAAAACAAAACAAAACAAAAACAAACGCCACACCAGAAAAATATCTTGGATTAGGGAGGTGTAATTTACCAAAATCAGTTCCTTACATTTATGAATACCAGATCACACATCAAGTAATTCCTGAAAATAGCAAAATAAAGAAAAAAAAATCTGTTATTGTACATTGTTAACATTTTTTGTTTCATTATCTTTTGAAAAGCCCCATCAAATTTGATAAATTTATTAACTTATCTGTTACAGCTTCACTGGCTTTCTATCTTGAAAGCACTAGAGAAAGTAGAGAAATAAGGCAGTATATTTGAACAGCTGCTCTATTAGAAACACCTAGATCTTTTCTCTGCCCACAACTTCAACAATTTGTAAGAAGCCTAATTGCTGGGAAATACGGATTGTTTATACTATGAGATACACTATTTGGATTTGTAGTAGAAATCTTTAACTTAATTGAACTAAAAATAAATATGTTTTCTTTGGTGTAGGTCATTTCATGGAATGGAAAAAGGCTTAAGATTATTGTAACCATTTTCTGCATTATTTTTTAGAACTTCATTAAAATGAAAAAGGATGTGCAGAAATTCATGGAAGATTGTAGCAGTTTACCTAGATGAAAGTATTGAGCTTTACTCATAATTGTAGTTAGATCAAATGTTTCTCCATGTTACTGTATAGTTGATGATAGTACCACACTGCAGTTCTTTAGCTTTTCTACTTTCAATTTTCCTGCGGCTAGTGATGAAATTCCTCCCTTCTTGTGGTATGCATGATTGCAAATGTGGCAAATTAAGAAATCTGTGGAAACAAGAACTAAAATATTATTCTAAATGCAAAGACAAGAAAAGAGAGAAAGCACATTAATCAGTGGGGGGGGAAATGTGCTAATGCTTCTGTTTACTCATTTTCTCTTTATTTCCTATCGAGATTTTGACAGGAAGTGGTTAGTTGAAGAAAAGTAGAAAAGATTGACAGGAAATATTGCTAGGGGGAAAGCTGAGGAGCGAGTACAGGATTGTAGAGAACATCAGGCTACAAAGGCAGAAAAAGCTCGTGCAAAGGATTTTCTATCAGACTGGCAGTCAGCAAGTAGGAGGAAATAAAGACTCAAGTGACAGCTCCACTGTCAGACCGTGTGTCCACCAAATAAACCGCTGGCCTCTTCGCCTACCTGCCTTCCCCTGCTGGCCCCAGAAGCCCTTCACCTTGGAAACAGAGGAAGATATCTTCCTGGATTAGATGTCCTGAAAATAGACCAGAGAGCAGTGGTTATTCTGTCTGCTGCTTCCTGTGTTCACAGATGTGCAAAGGGAGATCACTTTTATACACCTTTGCACCAAGGACAAGACGGGAAATAAAGGTAGAAGCCATGTCTTTGCCTCTTCTATATCTTGCATGTCAGTCTGGGTCTCTTCTTTTTAGATTTCTCATTTCACTGCCAGTCACATTTTCAGGAAATAATGGTCACATTTCTTTAATGCTATTTCACCATATAAATATTTACATTTATATTTGCATATTAATATACCATAAATGTAAGGATCATAAAGACATTTCCACAAAAAAGAATGCCTAAAGTTATCAAAAAAGTAAGGTGAGGGTGATTAATACTTACATAGTAAGTGGATTAATAAGTACATTGAGTAGGGAAAAAAATCATTGAGGAAGGATTTCAAAGTACAGATGGAAGCTAACGTTCTCTAACTTGCAAACAGTTTGCTGGTAATCCTTGCTGGTAAAAGCATCGTAAACCTTGAATACCATCTGAGTGTTAGATTTTTGATAAATTATATACAGTATCTCCTGTGTCTAGGCCCTAAAATATATATTTGAGATGATTTTGAGGTTTGTTATAATAGGGAAATTTTTAAACTGCTATTTAAGTTCCTACTGAAGCCAGTTTTTCTGTGGGTATTTCTCATTTGGAAAATATCTTTTAAACAGGCGACAATTTTCAGCCAACCATCGTGTTGTGGACAAAATCCATTAAATGTGAAAATTAAATTAGACATTAAGAAAATTCTTTGAAGACCAAGGCCAGTTAGAGAGTGACATAAGGGAAATTGTTGATGCAAAATCACTGAAGATATTTAAGGCTATTCTAGTAAAACATTGGACTAATTATATTTTACTGACTGCTTTCAAAGTGTTGTACAGACATGAACTAATTAATCTGCTCCTTGAGAGAGAGGAGAGGGAGTCTTGCAAATTATAGCACCACCTGCCACAACTTCTGGTAAAAGGTAGAAAAAACACTTATTTTCAACAATCACCCTGTGCTGGGTTTTCTGTCTTTGGCAACTAAATGCACATGCATGTGTATATATGCAACCTGAAATAAATGAAGACATGTAAAAGTAAATGGGAAAAAATTACATATAAAAGTCTGGTTTTGGAGGACACTAAACATACATTAGGATTCTTGAACAAGGCTACTATTCCAAGTTTTATGATCCATTAGGGTCAGTACTGTCCATAATTAAAATACTGAATACTTATTAATAGTGTTTCTTTATGCTACATCTCATCATCCAGAACAATGGAGCTCTAGAAGCTGGGAAGTAATTTTTTATCCTGCACTGACTTGTGCATCAATTATATTCTTAGTTTGTCTTAGAATTGCAGTCATTAAGATCCCTCTTAGCTACAGTTGTACAAACAAATCAAGGATGTTTTAGTGAAAAGACAACAATTCAAGAAAAAACAGCAGATGAATATACTCAGAAACAACATATTGTTCT
Organism: Rhabdornis inornatus; assembly: GCA_013397075.1. Taxonomy (NCBI): domain Eukaryota; kingdom Metazoa; phylum Chordata; class Aves; order Passeriformes; family Rhabdornithidae; genus Rhabdornis; species Rhabdornis inornatus. The sequence goes on along the minus strand of VWZS01000312.1, from coordinate 101,244 downwards.
TATGTTTGGCTGTGGCATAAGCATATCCTAAATTTTCAGCATCGAAACAAAAATAAAATTATTTACATATTGCATTGGTAACTACTGACATGCAGTAGATAAAGTGTTCAGCAGCAGTGTTTGACTGACATTTGTCTTCTTTGAAATATCAGAAAGCAGAGAACTCAGAGACTTCAAAAGCGATGTACATGCTGTAGATTCAAAGACAGAGATTATTTTGTCTAGGAAAAGTGGTGAAAAGAGAACTTAGCACTGAACTAGACTTGGGAAGTTTTCATTATTTGTATGCATGGAAGGAGTACGTTGCTAGTTTTCTTCATTAAATCAGTTGCAAAAAGAAATTGTCCCATCTTTCTTTAAAGGAGACTTGTGACCCTTCTCTGAAACTTGAACCAGAGTGTGATATAAACACACACATTATTCATGGAAGCATAAATGGCGGATTTTCCAAATAGTGTAGTACAAACAAATCTTCTTTAGCTGTTGTTTAAGCTTTCTAGATTTCTTATAGAAAAAGTTAAAGGACCTCTAAAATATTTGGAATTATTAGAGAGAAATTATGTACCAGGACTTGTACATGACAACATTTCAAACTGTCAGTAAGTATTAATTTAAGAACACTGTGCCCAGATTTTCTTAGCTCTTTTAAGAAGTGTAATTTTTTTAATTTCAGATTTCTGGACTTTAAATTAACCTTAAAGACAGAACTAATAAACTTGTATTAGAGCTGGGGCACAGTCTTAATTGTAGAGAGACATTCACTTGTCCCTTTGGTCTTTCAAGTATTGACCCAGGTGTAGTTCTAAGTTTTGAACCTACAGAGAAAAGATGGTATCACTTTTCTTTTTATAGTGATGCCACTTGTCCTTTTCTTCAGCATTGAGCTGCCTTAAATATAATGAAGATTAAAGATAAATAATATTTCATTATTCATTATAGAGACTTGTGAAATTTATAAAATTTATATTTTTGCACAAATATTATTACTGTAAAACTAGCTAGTGACCAGATTAGTGTAAACCTGGGGAAGTTTCAGAGCAGGAAAAATGAAGATTCATAGGATCACTTTCATTTTCTATTTAAAAATATCTAAAAATAATAAAAGGGAAAAATTTTACCTAGTGCAAAATAAACCCATTGCTCTTATTGCCCCAAGGCATAAGCAAGGCCAAGACTTAAGTAGGACTCAAGTTACATCAGAATTAAAAAGTGAGGGCTATAAGTCTTCATGCATTCAGATATAAGCTAGGAGCTATTTAATAAGAATTCAAAAGAAATTTTCCCTTTAGGCAGATTTTTGAATAGAGATTTTAGTATCTTTTTCTGATGTATTCAATCCTGACTATTGAAGATGAAATAAAGAGAGAAAGCCTTGATTCATTATAGCAGTTTCTACATATTTACATGTTCTTAAAGACCATTTTGGCCTTGGTAGTTCAGTCAGACCAGAGGCATTTCAAAATTGATACTGATGACTACACCTCAGCTTTTTAAACTGTAAAAAAAAAATCCTTATACTCACACTAAAATGAGGCTAAAGTTTGAAATATCTGAGCACACTGAGTGCATGCTCTCCTTATTTTTTGTATGTTCTGGATGTATTGCTGCCTGAGTGCTCTAGACTTATCATAGGCTAGAAGTATATGATGCCCATCATTTGGTCTACCGTAGCTGACTAAACATCTTACCCTAGAAAACCTTGGAATAATGGCAGATCATGGATCTGTTGAAGCAGATCTGCAAGACGTGAAAATCAGTGTCTTAGAAGATGCCTTCTTCAAAATGTTTTCATTGCCACACTGTTATAGCTCAAACTTTCACAGATAAATCATATTTTGTTTCAAATTTGAAGTTAACAGTTACCTGAAATAATGCAGAGGTTCAAATAAATATCACATCAGTTGTTCATTCTGCTCTGCTATGTACAAGTGCTATTTTTGAAGTAAAACAATCCTAATTCCAAAAGCATGTCAGTTAAACTCTTTCCTGTCAGAGTATAGCTTGACAAAAACAAAAAAAATCCACAATCAACCACAAAATAACAACCAAAGAAAACCACACAAAAATCAAGAAAATCACTTTCTTTAGCCTAGATAATATTCATATTCATTGTTACCTACAGGTAGGGGTTAATTGTTAATACAGACTTTGAAGCGGCTTGGATGAAGATAGGTCAATGAAGAATAAAAGCAAAAACTGCAGGTGATATTCAGAATTCTGTGGAGATCAAGAATGTTTTTCTACTGTGAGAAAGAAAAAGACTATACATCCACTAAAATGAGTAGAAAGTTCTCTCTCCATAAAGGACAACAAACTTTTTCATAGGATCTTAGGTTCAAATGTAAAATCCCTGCAATGCCAGATTTTCAGGAAGATTCAAGGACTTTTTTCCTGTACTTGAAGGCTTATGTTAATCCAGTCAGTAAAGCCAGTAATTTATTGAGCACACAAGGATGGCAGTCATTTGGGTCATCTGTGTTTACTTTGCTTTTGTAAACTGCATTTAATGGAGAGTGATCGCCTGTGACAGGAATTGTATCTCACCATAGGAAGTGGGCCATGAAAATCCTCCAGTTTCTTCTGCACAGGACAAGGGTTCCCCTGTCTAATTACAGATTTATTTATTTTTTTTTTCCTGTCATGTCTATGCTCCAGAAAATGCAGTCAGACAGAGAAGTAGGAGAAGAAAGAGAAGACTAATCTGGAGGATGTTTGAAGCTTGGATTTAATAATCAAGAAGTTACCAGGAGTGTTTAAAAATCAAAGCTCAGCATTTATATTTGTTATTTCACTCTGTCTTGGAGAAGAAACGAAGAGAAGGGCTGATATCCTCCTGCAAACTCTACTTCAAGGACAAAATTCCCAGTTTCCCAAATGATAAGTTGAATTTTCATTTACTCATTATTCTAGATGTAGAAGGTAAACTAACAAACCAAACAGAAGATTTAAGTGTTTAGTGTTTTTTGAAAATAGTGTATATTTTCAATACTTAATTTTATACACAGAGGAGGAGTCATAATAATAAGTAAATACCAAATTCAATATTGCCTATAGTGAGCTTTCAATGCTAAAAAATGCTCATAAACTCACTGCCTTAAAGAAGCCCAATTAGGCTATTTGGGAGACTTTTATGTAGCAACAGAAGAGCATAAATGAGAATTCTGCCCCTCCCTAAACCACAAAGAATAAAATAAAGTAGAAGGAAGAATTTCTAGACCTGGAATAAACTTTTTTTTCCTGTTTTTTTTTTTTTTTTTTTTTTTTTTTTTTTTTTTTTTTTTTTTTTTTTTTTTTTGTGGGGGGTTTTTGTTTTT
>VWZS01000312.1:0-97907 GCA_013397075.1 Rhabdornis inornatus | reverse complement strand
TTTTTTGGGTGGGGTTTTGGTGTTTGTTTTGTTTGGTTGGTTTTTTTGTTTTGGTTTGGTTTTTTTTTGTTTTGTTTTGGTTTGGTTTGGGTTTTTTTTGTTTTGTTGTTGTTGTTGTTGTTGTTGTTGTTGTTGTTGTTGTTGTTGTTGTTGTTTTGTTTCTTTGGGGTTTTTTTAAGCCTTTCTTGTCCAAAATGTCTTGTGATACATACATCTACTTGGCTTTCACCACATAGAATACATAGAAGTGATTTGGTGGTGATGGATGAGTCACTTAAGTTCTGCTCTCAGAAATGAATGGTCCCATTCCCTAGCCCAGAAGATGATGGAAGAAGGTATTTTCACCAGTATTGTTGCTTTTGTGACTGGGGTGAGGGTGTATCCTGTAAGATCCAAGGGTCGTATGTCAATTTGGTGATAGGCAACAAGGAAAGCTGGCATTCTCTTCAGCTACTTAAAGTATTCCCTTAAGGAAACAGTAGGTGTTGAGGGCTGGGTATAAAATACAGCAAGTACTTTCCTGTGGCATTACTTGTGGCATCATAGAGGAATGATGCATAAGAAAAAAGTGGAAAAGGTGATTAAAAGCTTGCTGATGGCACAGCTTCCATTGTCTAGCCTCTGGTAGAGCAAGGAGCTTTTCTTCCTGGAAGACATGGCATAAACATGAAGTGCACTTACTTGTGTTCGAATCCTAAATAATTCAATAACGAAAAGCTTCTACACTTTATGTTATACATGTTTGCTTCTATAAAACCCAGAGCCATGTCTGTGAATATATTCTAACAAAAGTTTGACATTATATTCAAAGAAGGAGTATTTTAACTGAGGTAATGAAAAGCGGTACTTGCTTTAAGAGAATTTTCTAAGACAATAAGATTTACAGAACAAAAAAATAAACCCAAACTGTCCTATGAGGATTTAATTTTGAGCTTTCTGATTTTTATCTATAGATTTATTTTTTACAGTCAGTTTGATATCAAAAAGATCTTTATACTTTCAGCCTCTAAGAAAGATGGATTACATACTGAAGCAATAAATGCTTTGGAATATCTTCTATGAGATTTTGTATATCTTGAATAAGGTTGAGAGTGAAAAATATGCTTCCCTTTCTAAGTTACCCAGAATAGAATCCAGCCACTTAGGTGACTAAAAATAGCATCTGTAAAACTTATAAAAGCCTGAATCAGTTTTAGTTTGCAGTTTTAAATCCAATTCACTCTGTTGATTTAATGTGCAACAACATGAAAGCCATTAAACCTTCAGCTTAAGCTCACTTGAATTGAATGTCACTGGTAGAGATTTCTTTGAAATACATCCAATAAATAGTTTGAAAGTGTCCTCATAAGAAGATCTTAAACATAAATTTTTCTGTATAATTCTAATTTTAGTTTTTTTTCCTCTCTGTCTATTACAGATGCAGGTGTTTACAAAGGTAGGATTATTATAAGGATTCAACTATTACAGCACTGAAGCAAGAAGCTAGACTGTGAGCGGGTACTGTCAAGTTGATACCGCAGAATATACATTCTGCTGGAGGGCATAAAATTTTTCAATCTCAAAAGAGAGGAAGGCAGAAAATTTGTTCCTCTTTTTAGCAGTTCATTCTTACTGTATATACTGTCTCAGTGACTTTAAAAGCAAAGAAATACAACTCCATTAATTTCAGAGATTTAATAAAATTCCATTTAGTAATGAATAAAAAAATCTTGTACAGATTGCTTTTCTCCTTCTCCTTTCTTAGAGCTTTTCATGACGATGAATCATATTTTTGGCACACTGGTAGGACACTTGCCTTTATATCTTACTTTTGCAGATCACTGATCTGCTGTTTTGGCAGATTTTAGCAAACCATATGAAGTCAGTTTTTCCTGGTATTTCAGATTACTTAAAGCTCCCCATTACTCTGCCCTCTTTAATGTTTTTTTGGGTTGTTTTTTTTTATTATTTTATTTTTTTTTTTAGCTCTTGGAATTTTTTTTCAATATTTTTTAGTGATTGTGGATGATATTCCATATCCTGCTTCTAGCTAACCTTTGAAGGCAAGCTGACTTACAGTGATAGCCTTTCTCCTGCCTCAGAGTTCGCTGTGTATTTATCCGTGTTGGAGGAAATGTTCAGAATTGCGCTTTTACTGCCATCTAGTGCCAGCATTGGAAAGAAAAGTTTTAAATTATCTTGAAGCTTGGAAGAGGGTCAATATTGCCTCTATAAGAGGCTGTTTTATTTTCTGGGTGAATAAAGTACTGTGGAGAACTATTAATAGATGAAATTCTAAAGATATTTGAGATTTTACGAGATGTTAAGAAGGTGGACCAACATGTACTAAACGGATACATGCTCAACCTAGCATCATGCACTATCACATTTACTTTGATATCTGCTATTAAACTGACAGCAAAAGAAAAATGTACTGAATTTTTTCACATGGCATTTCAAATATGGCTGCACTTGCCTACTGGTTCTGTCTGGGATAGAATTATTTTTTTTCATAGTAGCTCTTAGGGTGCTATGCTTTGTCTTTGTTATGAGAATAGTGTTGATAAAGTAAGGATGTTTTAGTCATTGCCTGTCAGTGTTTACACAGAGTCAAGGACTTCTCTGATTCTAAGAGTGACCTTCCACAAGAAGGCAGGAGGTGCACAAGGAGGGGACACAGCCAGGACAGCTGACTGCAACCAGAGGGACATTCCATACTATATGGTAATAAAAGCTGTGGAAAAGAAGGAGAAAGGGGAGGATATTTGGAGTGATGGCATTTCTTTTCCCAAGCCACCATGACATGTGATGGATCCTGGCTTTCCTGGTGATGGATGAACAGTTGCCTGCCAATGGGAAAAGATAAATTAATTCCTTGTGTTTGTTTCCACACATGTATTTTACTTTACCTATTAAGCTGTCTTTGTCTCAATCCATCAGTTTTCTTACTTTTACCCTTACAATTCTCTCTCCATCCCACGGATGGGGTGAGCTAGCACCTGTGTGGGACTGACCTGTCTATCCCTGTTAAACCACAGTAATTTGTAAACACAGAACAAAAACCCTGTCCAAACTAACAAAAATATTACCTTTATGTGAATGACGTGGAGTTGTTAGTTAAGAAATGCCAGGCAATCTCACAGTGGCACACTGCATGTTAGAATAGAAAGCAGAAAAGAATGAGAGAAATGGCAATTCAAAAATTGAAATAGTAAAAGCAGTTGTCTTTACTGTAAGGACTGGGCCCTAATGTTGTTAAGCAAAATCTTACATTGATGAATACAGTGCAAAAATTGAAGTTCTACCTGTTTTTGTCCTTTTGAGCCTGCAATATAGGGAAAAATGACAGAAACTTGATAAACACATTGAGAAATCTCTTTTGGTGTCTCCAAAATATTACAGAATCATAGAATCAGTTAGGTTGGAAAAGATCTTTGAGATCATTGAGCCCAACCCATGAACCAGCATCACCTTGTCAACCAGACCATGTGGCACTTAGTGCCATATCCAGTCTTTTCTTCAACACTTCCAGGGATGGTGGCTCCACAACCTCCCTGGGCAGCCCATTCCAATGTCCAATCACCCTTTCTGTGAAAAATTTATTCCTGACATCCAGCCTAAAGCTCTCCTGGCACAGCTTAAGGCTCTGTCCTCTTGTCTTGTTGCTGCTTGCATGGGAGAAGAGACCAACCCTCACCTGGCTACTCTCTCCTTTCAGGGAGTTGTAGAATGATAAGGTCTCCTCTGAGTCTCCTCCAGGTTAAATAACCCCAGCTCCATCAGCTGATTCTTATAGGACTTCTGTTCCAGACCTTTCACCAGCCTTGTTGTTCTTCTCTGGACATGCTCCAGCATCTCCACACCCTTCCTAACTTGAGGTGCCCAGCACTGGACACAGCACTCAAGGTGCAGGGGAAGAATGACTTTCCTGCTGCTGCTGACCACACTATTCCTGACACAGGCCAGGGGCCATTGGCCTTCTTGGCCACCAGGGCACACTGCTGGCTCATATTCAGCCGGCTGTTGACCAGCATCCCCAGGTCCCTTTCTGCCTGGGCACTGTCCAGCCATGCTGTCCCCAGCCTGTAACACTGCAGGGGGTTATTGTGGCCAAAATACAAGGCCTGGCACTTGGTATTGTTAGACCTCATATCATTGGATTCAGCCCATCTATCAGCCTGTCTAGAACCTTCTTCAGAGTCTCTCCAGCAGATCAGCACTACTCCCAATCTGGTGTCATCTGCATATTTTCAGATATGTGTAGTAATCAGTTGCATGTGGTTCACTTCTGACATACAGCTTTTTGTGTTCCTTATTTTATTTTTTACTTTTTGGCTTTTTAGTTTTTAGTATTTGATAACCTACTGAGAGTAGTTCAATGCGGCCAGCCAAATCTCTGTAGGGGTCATACTAATGCTAAATCATGTTGTGTTATAAAAATGTAACATTCTGCCAAATTTCTATCAGTACTGTTGATAGAAACATAATTTAATCTCACTGATGTGTCAAATGTATAATAGCCATAGTACAGGCAATTTTGATGTTAGCAGGTATGGTATTAACAGTAGTGGTGTATCAGTTCTACTTTGGCTATAAAATTTGCTTTGAAATTGCAAGCTGACAGCTTACTGAAACTGTGAGGGCTGTCCACCTAGTAATCTAGAAAAAGTTTGCAGATGTCCAACGGTTAACTTGGGGAAATATTCATGAAATGCTCCTGCCTATGCTGAGAATACTACTCCTGGCATGAATAGATAAGATGACAAAATGAAAGTACATAGGCTTATTTTTTATTCCCTAGTCTTACACTGTATATACTTTATTAAGCATTTCCCAAAGGTAGTTGAGAACTATGTATCAAAAAAAAAAAAATCTGGAAACTCAAAAGAACTAAGACAAATTTTCTGGGTTTAGCTGCACAGTAGTTTTTCTGAAAAGTTATGTCTTCTCGCAGTATAATATATTGTCTTTATATTACCTTATATTACTGAAAAGAATTTAAGAATAACTCATGCTTGATGGAGCATTTCTGAACTGAAATTTGATTTCTTGGTTTATGAAAAATAGAACAAAAAGAAAAAAAGGGGGGGAAAATTATTGCTAGCCAAAGGCAGACAGATTAACATTTGCATCACTTTTTAAAGTGTTAGTTCAGAACAGCTTGGTTTTGTAGAACATTTTGTTTTCAAGCTTATACTTGTAATAAAACACTCACCAAATAATTGATTAAATATGTCTATTAACATGTACACATTAACATCATATTTCCCTAGTGATTTGGTTCTGGAATTAGCTCACAGATCAAACTGAAAAGAATTAATTCATATGAATATAAAGCATGCAATAATGGATAATGTTTGCAAATCCGTCTTGGATGACTTTTTACTACACTTAAATTTCTTTCAGAGAACAGTAATATTTTTAGTCAAGCTCAACATGTTAAATAAATGTGCTGCTTTCCCTTATCTCCCCAGGCATCTTTGCATTTTCTTCCAAGCTTTCACTGAGAGGAGATGTCCCTTGACACAACAGGAACAGCCAATCCTTTTAGACAAATTATGATAATCACCATTGTAGCTGGAACTTTTGCTCATATCCCATGGGATTCAAAGGAAAGGATTAGGGGATACAAAAGCACTGAGAATTGCAAACAGGGAAGTGCAGAATTTTGAGAAAGGTTCTTCTTTTGCAGGAAGTTCCATCACAAAATCATTTGCTCAGGGCTAGGGAAATGGACACGACTGAGTTAAATGTGTGTCTATTTTGCAACACAAGCCTAGCCTGACATCAGAATAGTGGAATCAGAAAATTAAGTGGAAATCTCCATTGCTGTGTTTTCCCTGGATTGCTGTGCTTCTCCTATGTTGCGGCAAAAGTAAGAGGAAAAGACAATATTAGGCAGTCAAGAGAGATCATATATGGAAAAAAATAGACTTTAAGAGGAAAAAGTTTATTTTGAAATTAACCTCTTAATTTAGTTGTGCTTTTCATCATTTCCACAGCTGTATCCCCATTCTTTTACTAAAAAAAAATAAACAGTTGAAAAATTTCTAGTGTTATTCCTCACTGGTACCTTCTTCCTGGGAATGGTTTAACAAGAGAGTAGGTGGCCCTTTTTTTTTCTTCCTTTTTTTTTTCTTTCTGTTTTTTTTTTTTTAATCAAATTGTCAACATGTGCACTAGGCTGTCAGCATGAGTAAATATTGACTCTACAATTGCACTGCACAGGCATATTAAAAACATAAGTATGTGCCCGTGCAATGTTTCACTTCAGCCTTTAATCTACTAAAAATAATGTTAATCTCACTAAAAGATTACATCTAGTGAAAATTGACAAGGTGTGTTGTTGCTTCCTGTGAAATAGCATACATATTAGCTGCTATGAAGAAAGACAAAGGTAATTTAAAACATCCTCTTTTGTTATGTCTTGCAAAAATATATTAAGACTCATAGGAATGAGTTTCTTTGTCGGTATATTTTGGTTTTAACCTAAACTTGATGAATAATAATAGTTTAATAAAGTTCTCAATCAAATACTTCTTACGTATTGAATATTCCTGAAGCTTAGGAAACAATAACTTCTTATGATGATGAAATAAACACTGTTGCTTTTCTCTGATTTAACTCCACATATTGATTTGTAAGAAGTTATTACAACTGTGTCCATTATTATAACTCAAACTCTTCACACACTCTGGGAAAAGTTTTAATGCTGAACACCTAAGGGTACTTTTGCATGAAGGTTTTTTGGACAAGCTGATATAACCAAAGACTAAAATAAAGAAGACAGGGTAATTTTCTGTCCCAGACTGCTCATTCCTTGTTACAGTATTATTAAAACACTATACATGATGCTTCCATCATCAAATTATATTTACCTCATAATTACTATGAAATAGCAAACAGCAAATCATATAATTGTAAATAAAGGTTGTTTGCAGAAATCAATAGATTTAATTTCATTCCAAAGAAAAAGAAAAAAAAAAGGAAAAAGAAAGAAAAAAGAAAAAAATTGAAATTATAATAAATAAAAGAAATAATACTAACTATGAAAACCAAGCAAATTCTCCAGGTAGTTGATCAAAAAGAAAAAGCTTAAAGAACTTTCTTTGGTTGTGTGCTATCTTTGTATGTTGTGGTAATATTTAATCAATACTCCAAGTACTTTTTTGTTTTAATTAAAAGCTTTCTGTACTGAAATATCTGGATACACTGGTGTATGTCATACCCTACTATACTATGGTTTTGTCTTCTGCTGTTTCTTTCAGGTCATGTGAAGGCGAATCCATGCTAAGCTAAAATCAATAAACTTAAAATGGACAAATCTGCCTTTAAGCAAATGCCAATATTAATTTCTAGTTAAAGCTAAAATATTAGCAAATATGATCTTCCTACAAAGAAGTAAAATTTCATCTTTCAAAACCCTGTTTAAATTCTAATTTAATTCAATATAGACATTAAAAACCCTAGAAACACCAATTTACATTTTAATTAAGGACTAATTTCAAAATGCTTGAGAAATTGGCAATATCAAAGCAAAATTCATTCTCAGGTGAATTTAAAATATTTGTCTCTCTCACTGTTATTTACTTTTTATGCCCCAGATTTAAGGTTTGTCAATTTTCCATTTCTGTGCTGTGTGTTGGTTTTGAGGTTGTTACTCTGTTTCCAGCAGGAAGACAAGCAAGAAGTCAGAGGGAGGAGAACAGTAAATTATCCTGGTTATATTTTATTATTGGGCTATAATAACTCTCCAAACCTAACTAACTAGGAAGGGCTTGTGTGAATATTGAAGGACTTTGTAATAATACATTAAGAAAAAGTGTATGTGAATTGTAGTATTTTACTGGTGCTCACCTGTAATCAGTATCTGATTTTTGACATTTTCACCATTGTAATACAATTCTACAGTGCGTGGCTGATGTAGAGCACGACATAGTTTTCATTAAATACATAACTTGGCAAATAGATTAATTTTCAAGAAATTGGGGACAAAAAGTTGAGAAATGGACGTTTCCAAATGGTTGTATGACGATGTGTTCAAATCCTCATGAATTTTAGTTAATTTTTCTACAATATACTTGCGCACTAGCTATCATTGCCTATGAATGATACTGCTATTTTGTTTTCAGGTTCTAAGTAGACTTTTTATTCCAGTAGTACATCTTTTTAGCAATTAGAGCCTTTTCTTTTCCTTTCCATGCCTCCACAGTAGCCTGCAGGACCGGACAGAATCTAAATCTTTAGTGTTTTTTGTGCCAGGAAGCCAACAACAAATTCTTGTAAGACCACTGCCATAACAGCAGGTATCAAAACTGAATCTACTCATAACTGCATTTTCTCTCCAATTCAGTACTGTAACTTCACCTTCTGCAATAGTTTATCTAGTACTGACGGAGTTATTGGTTTCTACTTTCTCACTTATAAGGAAAGTTCAGATAAGGGCATTTATGCCTCCATTACAGTTTCATACTTACTGTGAGATCACTTAAGTCTTTTCTCAATTGAATGGATATAGGCTTTCAAATTTAGGTGTAACTATTAAGTTTTTTTCAATGAATCAGTACTATAATTCCTCCTGTTGGGCTGCCTTATTTACATGTTAAGTCATTGTTAGGTGAATAATTCTACAATCTTGACTATTCTGTGGAAGCCTTTCTAATTCATCAGGTTACCAGATACAAATTAACATCAGAGAGATGTTAAAAGCTTTCACATAAGATTTTTAACACTGAAAATCTGAAAGGAGGGATTTCAGGCTAGGCTGTATTCAGTAAAATAGTAATTTTACTGAATTATCCTAATGAATGCACTGAAAGAACTCTCCTACTGTTTAAACATAAGCCACAGTTACTTACCCACACAGTTTTTCACAGCACTGAGACATACGAGTGTAAAGTGGACAAGGATCAATTCAAGTTCAGAACATAAAAATACTGGTCTAGAAACAACACTCCTTTTCACACAGAAAAAAAAAAAGTGAAAAAAAAAATCATTAGATGCAATAATTTCTCTTTTTGGACTGAATAAAATATAATAAAAAGAAAATAGTGCAAAATGAAAAAAAGAAGGACAAATAAAACTTACTTCCTGGTGCCAAGTATTCTTTTCCCCATTGGTAGGTGATGAAGAGTGGAATATTTCTGACTGTAATTATGGGTAGCTGGATGAATGGTGTGCCTGGGCAATGTTAATGTCCACAAATAGCAATTCCACAGAATTCCTAAGAAAATGCTTGAGAAGTTTTGGGGTTTTTTTTTTGTTTTTTCTTTTTTGGTTTTTTGATTTTTTATTTGTTTGTTTGTTTGGTTGGTTGGTTGGTTGGTTTGGTTTGGTTTGGTTTGGTTTTTTTAATCATCTTCTTATCATCTTTTTATCACAGAGAGAGTGGATTTCCTAGTACAGAATATTTTCAGGATCTTCAATAAAACCTACATCAAAACTCCTTGTCCTTGGAATACTTTTAAAACACTACCTGTAGGGATTTATTGACTCCATTCCTGCTTTATACTGTCAATCAAACTGTTCCCAATAAGGACATCATGACCATATATGAGAACTGAATATTATATTCCTTCTTATCCAGAGATCATTGACTCTTCTCAAGTACATAGTAAGTTTAGTCAATGTGAAGGGTGGAGTCTCATCAAAGTCAGTGGAGCCATGCCATTTTATATCAGCTGTGGATTTAACAAACAACTTCCTTGTCTGTTTTTGGCTGGGGTGCCCAGCATTGTCTGGTGACAGCCTACCTCAGACACGCTTCACAAGACTCTGGTGTGATCTAAAATATAATAAAATGGCTATATACATACATAATCTAGGGCATATTGCAAATTTTTCTTATTATTTCCAACTGTTCATTAAATACACAAATAATTCATAAAATCACTCTTGCTTTCTATTTAAAAGCCGTTTGTGTCCCATTTTAATTTTTTTTCAGAATAATTTTCAAATACTTTTCTTCTTCTGAACCACATTCACTGCTGACAAGCCATAAATGATTATTTTGGGTTTAACTGAGATTTGTAAATAATTAACTTCAAAAGAACTATTCTATTTTGTTGACAACAAAGTTAATTGTCAACAAAGATGGAAATGTGCAAACAGGGACAGCATATTGAAAAACAGACTGCAAACACACAGGGAAAGCTAGACTTAGATCACAGGAAACAAAACGTATTTGCAGAATAATTTGCATGTAAACAAACATAATTTTAAAGAAAAAACAAAATAAACAAAAACCCAAAAAACCCTCACAAGCTTGTATACAGTCCTATACTCATAATATGTGACAAAATAAGCCTCAGTATTAAGGTGACCAGAAAATCATTGGGAGATTAAGAATTAGTCCAATTAGACTATCTGACCAAAAATAATAGGCTCTGATTGTTAACAAGATGGTGCAGAGAGCTGGCTTGACCTAAGGAAATGTACAACAGAAAGAAATAAATTTGAGTGTAAAGACAAGTTGGAATCTTAATAGGATCCCAGGGCTGTATTTTACTGATGTGCACATTCTTATGGCTCTGCTTTGTTGCCATTAGATTTCATACCTCTAACACAGTCCGTCAGGTAAATATTCCTCCTGTGAGAGCTGTAAACACCAGCCTTTCTGAGTGATGGCAACTATGAAAAGTAGTTGAGATGAAGCGGTCACATCAGTTGATACAGATTGGATAAGTCTTTTCATCCACGGTATATTGCAATGCAGAAGACAATTCATTAGGGTGATTCCCTCTGCTTATTCAGACATGCCCCGTTCTCATCCATCACTTGTATAGGATTGAATAACAGTATAATAGAAACAAAGGCCCTTGTCAAGGTGGCATGGGATTCTTGTCTAATACCCAACTAATAAGAACGAACAAGGTCAAAACAGAAGCTAATTTGGCATGCCAATTTGAAAAGTGCCAGTGTGTTCCTGAGTTGGAAAGTCTTTATGCCTGTACACGGATGTACGTATCCGTGTGAAACCTCTTAAATTGTGCGTGTTCTTTATGCTCTTATTAAAAAGGCACGCTGTCACATCAGCTCTAGGGCTGGGAAACAGCACTCTGTTCCAGTTTGTCAGTCGAAGGATGGGTTGTTCCTGTCAGCAGTTCTTGTCGGGAGGAATGAAATATGTATCTGTGCTATATACAGCAACTCTTCCTAAATTAGACTACCTCACCTGAATACCTGACAATTGCTTTGGCTGTTGTCATCTACTCTCTGTTACATCCAAATATATCACACTTCATGCGAAAGTAGAGAGGTCGCCATGGCAACTTTGTATCCTTAATAAGAGGAAGCAAAACAGATCATTTTGCTTTTATAGTATTTTCTTAGCTATTTTTTTTTCTTAATTTAATAAGGGAATCACTATCCATTAGGTACAAATATAAACAGCAAATATCTGGTACCAAATATCTCGTTTTTTTCTTTTGTTTGCCATGAAAATATTTTCATCTTCCTGTAGAATTTAATATGTGTATAGTATAGATACATAGATGTGTTATAATACTTTGAGAAAGAAAATGAAGAAAGGAAACTAAAAAAATTCTTTCCAAAGGATGCCAGTATGTCAAGGGTTCTATTGAACAAGAAGATTAGGCATTTAAAAATAGGGTTTCCAATAGGATTTAAAAGCTTTAGACACCCATGTCTGTTTGAATTCAACTCCCTTAGGCTCTTGGGAAAATTTCAGCCAAAATGATTAGCATAAATATAGATGGACAGGTATTCTTTTTTCCCCACAGAGAAATTAAGATAATAGGAATAAAACATCAAGTTTAGGGCACAAAGCAGCTGGTAACTGATTGGAATAGAACAAGGTTTTCCTTTCATGAACTCCCTTTCCTAACTACTTTATTGGTTCCCGTTACATGTGATACATTAATTAAAGGGATTTCTTTGATTATTAGGCATACTAGTTTCAAGTCTATATAAATAGCCTAATTCTTAGGATCATTGCACTTATTTTTGGTTAGAAATGGGCAATATTCTCAAAAATTCTCTAAAGCCTTTGGAGATTGTTTCTCTCACTTTTTGACTGCATGTGGCAGTTAGACACAGTACTTACATTTGACTTTTGAAAGCCTCTGTGTCAGTAAGTGAAATTTCAGAGAATAATGAAAATGCTTTTAACTAAGATCAATACCCATGTTAGTGGTCATTCACCTCCAAGTTATCCTCACCCATGCTAATAATGGCTTGCATTTTCTGAACAAATCCATTTGCAGTGGTTTTGGCAAAAGCATGTTCTCCAGAAAGTCTATTTCGTTCAGTTGCTGTCTGATACACTGTTTTAACAAATTGGTATCAACTGGATTCAATTCTCACAATTTTAAACTGTCGAATTTTCTTTTTCATGATGTAAGCCATTTGCAGTTAAAAAGATTGACTTTGTGTATTCTGCTCTCTTTGCTTTTATAATATGCCATTGCATAATTGTATAGGACTGTACACTCATGTTTTGACTGTGATCTTTCTTAACTCGTTTGTTTTCTGTACATTCCTGCTTAAAACAGTTCAGTAGTTTTTCCTGTGTATATATTTATTTAATTTAAAACACTTTGACACCCTACTAATGAAAGAATAAATATACCATAGTGATTCTAACAATAAATATCTTGGTTTTTGCATCTGAAAGCTATGAAATTTAAGAAGGCCTTCAGAAGAGTTTTATGGTCACCTGCTCAGGCCAGTAATATAGCACTTGTGGCTGTAGAGAAAAATATTATATTTGATGTCCTTATGGGTGTTAAAGTGTTTGGATATAAGAGAAATCAGAATTTCTCTGCTGTATTCCAAATATGACTGATCACTTGGGAAGTTTTCAAAGAAGCAATAATTAAGTTTCTAAGACTGCACAGTTATGCATGCTTTCTATTGTAACAGTATACATTTTTGAGAGTAAAAGAAAAAAAAGTTAAATAGAGGGATCACGGCCTGTATATTTACTTCAGCAAGAAAAGCAAGAAACTAAAATACATATTAGGAAATTGTGAGCTATAGGATTCATATAAGCTATGATTCTATTTCAAAATTAATTTTAGCTACAACTATTTTCAAAATAAAGTAAAAATAGGGTCAGCCTCGAAACCCATCAATTTGAATTAGATTGGCAGGGTCTGGACCACAGTAAATTAAAGAGGAGTTATATGAAATATTGAATAGATTTTGATCATGGTATGAAATAGATACTATTTTATTTATGGCATGCATTAGTTAATTCATTAATTCATTCACTTATGGGCCTGGCTACAAGGCCAGATGAAGCTGAAAGACTAGCTAAAACTTTTTTGCCTGACTGAGGGTATTTGCATCATTAGGCTATTCCAGGGTAACATACATACATAGAGAGAACTGCTGCACATTTTTCTTCCTGTTTTAGGGGGAAGTTAATAGACAGACAAAGATGATGTCTCTGCCCTAATCTAATGACCAGAATGTAATTTTCGTTTGGTTGAACGGAGTTTATTCCTGCCCAACTCCAGTACTGCAGAATTTCAGTAATGCCACCAGAGAGCACCTCCTTTTCTCCAGACAGTTTGCTGCTGCTGATGTCATACCCCCAGGCAGAGATAGTATAAGTAGCACTGGAAGATAAAAAGTTCCTTGCCCAGAGGATTCTGTGTGGAAGCCTGTGGGTGAGCCATGGTTGGAACTAGGAGTGACACAAATTGAATGTTTAGATATTTTCATTTGCATACTTTTTTTATCATTACACTAATAGGTAGTCAGCAGCATGGAGGTGGTATGCGAGCAAGATATGGACCAAGGTAAAGGCTGTAACACTTAATTTCCCTCTTGAACTGCAACTATTGGACTTTTGGAATTGCAACAGCGGGTATTTGTATCTGGAGTGGCACAGATTACATGGTATCAGGCACAATGATTAGACTCAGTGAGACAGGGTAATGAGTCAATTTACAGGTGCAATGCAGATAGAAATACCGTGGGTTGTGACAGATATATCCAAGAAGATTGCATTACATATTGTTATCTAGTGCAGAGCACTTGGGGACTGTAAATGCTGTTGAAAAGTTGCTGGTGTATTTAGGATATGAAAGTCAGATTCAAATCCTGAAATTTTCCGTCTTTGCTGTGAATAGAAAATATTTTGCTATGTCTTCCCAGGTGGTTTGCACAATTTAGATATATTGCTTGTGGGATTTGAAAGGAACTCGTATTCACCTGAAATGTCTATTTCCTTTTTGTATCAAATTTATAGTAATTACACAAAATTGGGCTATTCATAATTAACTATAAGAAATATTATTCAGTCTTGGAAGAAAAGTAGCAAATTTATGAAAGATAAAAGTTATTTCTAAGTAGGTGATACAGTATATAGAAATATTAATTTCTGTATAGTGTTACACATTAAGCTTTCATAACAAAAAGTAGTTGAGTAACAATATATATGACAGTGTTTTGAAGACCACCAGGAAATGGCAGCAATTACAAAACTTTTTTGAATGGTCCTTATGTTCATAGAAATGTTGGTGGAATTTTTCTGTGAAAAATTTGCCACGTGTCTTTTAGAATTAGTAATTGAAATCTTTATATGTACATACCAACTCTTTTGTCTAGCAAATACTTATTTAGAAACTTTCATGCTAATGGTGGATTTTTTTATATTTACTTTCTTGTAATCAAAGAGTTGTTTCCCTTTTCCTTAGATCCTTATATCTTTAAGGACCTGCTTTTCTTAGTAATGTTAATGTCTGCCCAAATTTTTTTCTTTACTCATCTAGTATAGATTCTTGCTTGGAAACTTACAAAAATTTTTCCATCTACTCAATGAATTTAGGAGAAAATCAGCGAGAAACATTACACTGGAAACCTATTTTCTATATAAATCTGGATGTGGCTTTATAGAAGTTAAGATATATTTCAGGTTAGAATAGGCTGACTTCCACAAGAGCATAAAAATATAGACAGAGGTCATAGGTCAGCCTCTAAAGTCAGCATTCTGACTGAGAAAGGTGTGAAGATGCATTGTGATGTGAGGGACCTTTAAGTGATGGGGAAGTTGTTTCTATCTAAAATTGTCACTTACATATTTTTAGGTAGGTGCAAAGAGGTCAGTAAGGTAAAAAAACATGTTTCTTCATCTTTTCTGTCTCTCTGCCCTACAGCATATTAAAACAGCTGCGGTTTATGTTCAGATCTCCAGCCTGGTTCCATTCTTTGCAACAGGATAAAAGTTTCTATATCTCATGAACTAGAAAGTAAGGACAACATTCGTCTCGTTTACAGTCCTAGTTTTCTGCGAGATAAAAAGCTAGAGGCAGCTGGAAAAAAAAGACCCTTAGGATGCTATTGATGTTATATTTCAGAATAACAGAATTAGAAAGTTTTGTTCTATAAAAACATTTGAGAATATTTCATTACTACTCCAAACATTAATCTACACTATACAATTTAAACTCTTAAAGTTGAGTCACATTAGAGTCAGGGTGCTGTTGCAGATTCTGAATTGTATTGAGACACAGACAATAAACTGCTATATCTGTTGAAATAAAGCCTTTATTCATATGCAAGGAATTCAGTGATATTTATTGTATATATTTTTCAATTTGTAAAGGTCATATATAAGAAACATGTAAAATGTCAGTGTTTTGAGGTTGTCCCCTTGAAACTTCCAACTTCTCCAAGCAAATTCTTAGTGGAGATGCAAGAAAAGAGGTAGAATGAAATCTCATTGCTTTAACAGAGTAGTTTCAAATAATACTTGTTGATTGACCTCCTCCCATTAAAAGTGTAAAAATATTTATGATTAAAATGCAAATGACTAGAAATAAGATATCTGTCATGGTCCAAACTTATATAGTAAAGCAATTCCTAAGCAGTGTCAGTTTCATATTTTCACACTTTTTGCTTCTTATATATATTTTGGAGAGTGATGGGATGGTACCAGTATTAAGTGTGCTACTCTGCAATAAAAAGGCACAGAATCAAGATTTGGAGGGTAAACTTTAAGCTATCCATCTCACATAAAGTTTTCAGAATTGTGCTCTATTATTTGTGTAATGATTTTTAGTCTTGTTTTTAGTTGCACATAAGCTTATGGTAATTGAAGTTGCTGCTATACTAAAATATAGGTAAATTTCGGGAGTTCACTGTGTTCTGTTTCCACTTATTTTTCTTCACAAAAGAAGGGTCTTAATCTCAACAGTTGTGAAGTTCATCATGCCTACTATATTATATACTAAAAAATCCTGTGTTTATGTTCCTGACTGTCTTATTTTACATTTGTCTGCATTTTTCGCATCATTTCACTATAAGCTACATTTCACCTTCAAATATGGTGCCAAATCTATGAATTTTCTACTAGCTTGTTTTACAATTGGCATTGGAAGCCTCCAGCAGAAAAGCTGAAAGTTTTCTCACTGAAATAAGTGAAAACATGAAGACAAGGACAAACACTATTGTATTAGCGGGAAAAATTTTAAGATATGTAATATTTTATTGTTTAAGGAACAAAGAAAATAAATATTTTTAGAAGTTAATTATAGAAATAACTCTAGAAAGTAAATAACTACCTTGATGGGGTCTGTAATGACTAGTACACTATAGGTTGTTCTTAGAAAAGGGTATAGAACGAAGTGGCATATGATCCACTGTGGAATTTCAGCTTTCTATCAATTATTATTTAGGCAGTAAATTATTATATACAGTATCTTCACACAATATCACTGTTGAATTTCCATTCAACCAAAATAGAACATCAGTATGAAAAAAAAAAAATTGTTTGGTCGCTTTAAAACTATTTCCCGGTTGTAAATTGATATAAGTGTGGAGATCCTTAGAGATTCATTTGGTCTGTATGGAAACAAAAGGTAAATTATTGCAATGAAAAATTTAATCTAGATTGATGGCAAATGGGGTTTGAGTATTCATTGACACTGTTGTGCTCCAGATCATAAAACCTGCATAAATTAACTAAAAATCTGGCACAATTGGGTGTTTAGCTAAAAGATCTGTTTCAGTAAAATAATTATTAAAAATAACTATGCCCTAGAGATCACTCATTTTTCTCTTCAGAGGTTGAAAAAGTGACATGTTACACAGAGAAAATTGAACCCTAAACTATCTCATAGATTTCTACAGTCAAGATTTTATTTTTAGGCACTCAGGTTCTGTTGATTTATGGTGAAGTAGATTAAGATAAATTGGCAAAAATTGATCTATTCATAAAATCTGAAGATATCTTCCTTTAACTTTCAGAGGGCACCTTAACTATAACAGACTGCTATGTATCTTTTCTCATTGTTTTGAAAATTACAAGAGATAGTATGTAATTACCTACATAAAACAGACAGTGTAATTGAAAGAGAAATTTATACATGGGTAACATAAACTTTAGGTAGCTTAAATTAATTGAATTTACAAAATAAATGTATCAAATTTTACTTACATATTTCACCGAAAGCTTTGTATCTTCCTTTACCTTGCTTTTCAGGTCTATATTTTTCTATCTATATTTTTAGCACAAATACTTTTCTTCTTACACTCACAAAATATTGCTCAGTGTGGAAGGATGGAGATTACCAGGAGAAGTGGTAAGCAGAAGGGTTTTATATTGTCAAACAGGAGGAATATTGTAGTCAACCAGAAATATCTTTTGACTGAGTCCCAATTGATTTTTAAGAAGATAAGTCTTCAGCATGGGAGAATCTCAGTGTGAACGGAACTCCCATTTGTACTGAAATAAGTCTGGATAAAATCAGGTCATTTTCTGATATAAGTAAATAATATGTCTGGAGAACAAGTTCAGACAACAGAATACCGGAGTATGGATTCTCAGATTATGGCCAAGTAGAAGGATCAGAAACTCTGTTTTTCTCAGAAGAAATAATTCTGTAGAGAAACTTCAAAGTTATTTGTGAAAATTTTTATTCAACTTAAAGCTCAAGGCACTTTGTTTTAGTTTGGGGAGGTTTTAAGATTTTTCTTTTAACTTTTTTTTCTTTAAATTTGTCTATATAGGTAAATTATAAATGTGACTACAAAAAAAAGAATGTCAGTCCCATAAGAAACAATTAGATTTAGAGTCTAAGGAGTACTTTTTTATTACCCCTTTAAATTTTTCTAATGATTTTTCAGATTTTAAAAACTTTGAAATATTTGGGGTTTTATCAAAACTTGGGGGTTTTTTTTAAGTTTGTTATTTAACAGAAAATTAAATTGTTCTGCTCTATCCAATGCTGGGCTTCTTGCAAAGGCCCTGAAGGCAGCCAAACTCCTGCAAGTTCTACCAAAAGAGCCGCCAGTGCTGATCCTCACATCCATGTGAATTCCTCTTTGAAATCAACACTAGTCATAAGGGAAGAATGAATTAAGGTATCTTCATTGCCTTTCATGAAAGGAAAAAAAAATATGCAAGGGATTATCTAGTGCCCAAATTTCTTTTCAGAACTAAAATAAAACCAAGCACTTTAATTCAAGCAAGTGTGCATTAAAAAAAAAAAAAACCACAACATATTACCCTTTGCCTAGCATATATCATGTATGATTAATCACTATTATATTATACCTCTAAGACAAGTATGTCTCAAAGTTCAGTGAGCTTGTGGGATGAAGTAAGATTTGACTCAAAACATTGTTCAAAACTTAATATTTCTTAATTCAAAATGCTTCATTTAAACCTTTTCATTTTTTTCTTATTTGTGAATTTCCCATACTTCAGCTCATGGATGCCATTTTAACTATGAAATCTTTAAAAATAGATAATTATTTTCTTACTGTTCCTTTGTGGGAGTTGGTCTGGCAGAGACTGACAGTGAGTTGGCCTTGGCTGACAGTGAAGTGGCCATCAACGTGAGACCCTCGGAAATGGAGTACTAGGCCATGGGAAACACCTAGTGAGGTTATGGTGAGAAGAATGGGATTCTGTGAATTGTTATGCAAATTAGGTAGGTCCATACAAGGTTATGTTCCTAGTTCTCGTTGATGATTGGTTGTTTACATTTTACATATAAGATAATGTTCTGAGTTCTTGCTGTTCATTGGTTCACTACCCTGGACCCCAGGTTATATATTGCTGTGTTTTCCCCACTTCAGGGTCTCCTGAGATCACCTTATACAGCGCATGACTTTTGTACTTTATTGTTTTATCGTTATTAAAGGGTTTTTTTGGCACATCTCAGTCATTCCTGTCCCTGTTTCTTTTGCCGCATCCCCCAGCTGGTCTGGTCTTGGAGTCATGCAACCTTAAGTGGTCTATTCTGTGAAGAAATGGAAAATGTCATAAAACACTGCTCTCTGTACAAAACTGGTTCAAATTCAGAATAAAAATTAAGTCTTTTAATATTTAGTAATTTCAGAGGAAAAAACAGGTCACTATTATTAAATACAAATAGATTAAGAACTTAACCCTACAAAGGGACAGGAAAGATTTACCTGTGAGTTAGTGTGATCTCATCTCAAAATCAGTCTGACACTGTGAGTATAGTCATATGGGAAGAAAAATTCAAGGCGTGTAGACTCTAAAGTCTACAAAAATGTGTAACAGTGTTACTCAAGGGATAGAAAATATCCACACCAGTTGATTTTATGTTGCAAACTGTTGGGAAGAGAGGAGTGTGAGAATGAGTGAGTGCATAAAATAATCACTTTGGGTGAAAACTCCAATCTTGTAAGTTCTCAAAGAAACACCAATATCCAAACCCTAGAGGGGTTTTCATTTAGTCTGTTTTGCCCATGATATTGACCTGATATGCAAGACATTATTATTTGGAACGGCTCCAACACACAAAGGTTGTATTCCCTAAAATCCATTGTCCCTTTCATTTTATCCTATGTTCTGGTTTTCTTTTCACAAGGTACAAATTAATGAGTGTCCAAGCACCTATTTTTATTCTGATATTATTTGTAAGCAAATATTTACAGCTAGCAGTTCTACCTTATTAAATCTTATAATTTACTAAGTGTTGTAAATATACACTCTAACATGAGGAAGAACTACAGAAGAACAGCAAAATAGAGTAGCAAAATAAAGTTTGCTATATAATAATTAGCCAAGGCTACAGTTGGTCACTTTACCAGTAAGGCACAAGTAAATTATAGAGTGTGATATGTATTTGATATTTCCAAGTGGGAAAACAAAAAGTATGTAACTAAACTTGGAAAAAAAAATCCACCAATATGAAACCCTTTTAACGTTTGATCATATTCTAGAAATCCTCAGTAATGCAGTAGTCCCTGTCCCAGATGACACTGAATCCTAATTCCTAAGTGTCTGCAATTCAAACATTTTAAAAATATGGGCGTACATATATAAAAAGCACAAACAAATATGGAAGCATAATTTTGTGCTGTGGGTTCAGCAGCATGGAAAACCTTATCTCTTCCATAAAAATATCCACAATCTAATCTCAAAACGACAATTTTGAAAACAGTCAATGATTCCTCGGGATTGTTACGTTCTTACAATAGAGGAAGTCACATTATGATGAATGGTCCAGAAAAGTTTCCCTCCTAACTCCTTTCCAGGACAAAAATGTCATGCAATGATTTGTAGCTGAGAAGAGAAAAACTCCATTCCATGGCAAATGAAAATCAAGTAATGATGAGATTGTATTGCTACTGCTGAAAGTCTACACTCCTTCTGAATACAGATCAATTTCAGCCAGAATTATACAGGGTAAACTGAATAACTCTCTCTCCAAAAGTTACCATTGCTAGAAGTTTCCACATATTCCAGAAACTGTATGTGGAATCAAAGAAAAGAAAGTATACAGGGCACAGGTGATCATGATGATAGATTCAGAAATTATCTTCTATGCTGAATACCATGTACCCCAGAGGAAAACACATCTCAGATTTGTAAAATCAAGGTGTTTTCAGAGTTCCATTCTAATTTTCTTAGCAGTCTAATTTTCTTTTAGGTCATCTTCAGGTCTTGTGTTGAAGATGTAAAGTCCTGAAATGTCATTAAATATAGCACACTGACACAATGAAGTGGGGTTTTTTTTTTCACCTTTAACATTGAATGTTCTGTAAGGTTAATGTTATTTATGCTTTTGATTCCATGAAATTCTGATGGCATGCAAGACTAATTCTCATACAAAATCACAAGGCATTATCATTAAACCCTCTTGGTTTTTTAAATGTTCAAATAAACAGTTACCAGAAGGAGAACTGTAGGAATAAATACATCACATCTATTGTGTATTTCCATTTATTGCCTGTATAAGTGTGATTGAACCTTACATTACACCACCATTTGCTCTTCCTTTTCCTTCTACAGCTTTGTAAATAAGCAGAGCTATTACAGAAATATATTGGTTCTTAGACCACAGGATCTCTTTTCATAGCCTTATCTTGTTGACAAAATAATTCAGCATATAATTTTATGTCATCCACAAGTCTAGGATATTCTCACAGAAGACTATAAACCAGTTGGGAAGGATGTTCCCATGATTCATTTAAACGAACAGACATGACCCCCTTGGCAAATTTGCTGACTTAACGTTTCTCTGAACACCTCAATGCCATCATAATGAAATCACAACGAGCAGATACCATCCCCTCTTTTTTTTACAGGTCTATTGATGCTGTAAACTCATCATCCCATCCCTTCTTGTCACTTCTTAAGTAGTGCATTGACTCTATTGTAGAGTCAGTCTTAGATCAAGCTTCCTTCAAAAGGCACATTATGGAATCAAATATTTTCTTTAATCCCTACAACTCTTTCTAGATTTATTACATTGATTGTGCTTTTCAAAACAGAAGTGTTTTTTATGCTTCTTACGTACTGAAAGATTTGTTGGGTTTTGGTTTTGTTGTGGCTTTTTACCTAATAGGTATCATTGTAATTTCAAAATGAAAACTCATCATAATTGTACAGAGTACATGCTCTAAGTTTTGACATTCACTCAAAGGTGATGATTTTGATCCATACTTATGACGTTATTAAGTGCTGGGAAGATTCATTTACAGTGAGTGAAACTGGGAAGTTCACATTATTAATCACTAGATATACACAAAGAATAGTTGTTAGCAATCGATTCAAGAGCAAATATTTAATATCTGAGGTTTACCTCCTTCTTGTACCATAGATTCTGTTGTTTCCCAAAGGTATTTGAAAGGCATGTTAGCCTTTAACTGTCTTATTATGAATATGAAACACTGTAGCTTGCTGGCAGGTCACAAATTTTCAAGATCAACATTGAACTGTATGTATGTATATATTTCTTTTAATCATCTATTTCTTTTTATCTTCTTGATCACAGTGATTCTGTGATAGGAAGAAATAATCTCATCATTTTTCAGGAACATCACACAGACTTCTTTAGAAAGACACCATTATGTGTATCTGCTTTTTACTTTAGACAACTTCAAAACAATTATTTAAAGAATGCAAATTACCTCCTTTTTTATATTAAACAGTGGTCCTTTCTAGCCTCTGTTTTTTGTTTGTTTGTTTTGACACTCACTGAAGAATTAAAATTAACACATAGATCATGCTGACTTATTAAGTGGGACATCTTCATCGACAATTGTATATATGGAAATTTAAAAAAAATATGAACCTAAAAATAACCTTATAATAATAAAGAGGTATATAGGCTTCTTTGTATCTTATCAGGTTTCTTTACATTCTGAGAAGAAAGACAACAATAAAATCTATTTGAAGCTACAGCAAAGTCACTAATTGCAAAAGATTTACTCGGTTCAGTTTAGCCTTTATGAATTACCTACTTTGGGGGAGTTTTTTTAGGTCAAGAAAATTTAAAGCTGGTATAAGTGATATAATACGAAAGTTGTGTTCGTCTCCCCTTCTCCTGCCCTCCTCTCTCCTTGCCTTGCCTTGCCTTGCCTTGCCTTGCCTTCCTTTCCCTTCCCTTCCCTTCCCTTCCCTTCCCTTCCCTTCCCAGAAATAGTGATAAATTAAACAAAATGATCAGATATTTTGGATACATTTACTACTAAACCCTCTGCAATGTAGGAAATTGTGTAGTGTGAAATAACAGTTGAAAATGTCTTTCAAGTGTGTGCTGATCAATGTATTCCAATGCTGTTATGGACATCACACAACAAGCTTGGATCACAGCAGTGTCTTATAATTTTGGTTACTGGTCATGCATGTTGCTAACTGACATATAATACCTTAAATAAGAGTTCATAATTTGCAATCTTCAATATTTATAACCCCTTCAAAGGAGAAAGTTCTAAAAGGATGATGGCACTATCCACCATTTTTCTAATGTCTTGCTTATATGCAGCCAGTCACGTCACAGGTTTCGAGTTGTTCATTTCAAATTGATTTTATGAAAATGAGCTTGCTTTACCTTTTGGGTTTTTTTTATATTTTTGTTTTTTTGTTTTTTTTCCAAAAAAAAGGTCACTGCCTTTCTTAGCCAGAGAGAATTTTAAGTTGTGACTACACATAATTTGTTCTTATAAAGCTACTGATGTTCTCAGCATGCACTATCATACGAATGGAATAAATTCACTCAATGGGCTTTAATACGACTGACAATTAAAAGAGGCAAAATA
Source organism: Rhabdornis inornatus (assembly GCA_013397075.1). Taxonomy (NCBI): domain Eukaryota; kingdom Metazoa; phylum Chordata; class Aves; order Passeriformes; family Rhabdornithidae; genus Rhabdornis; species Rhabdornis inornatus. The sequence continues at coordinate 74,435 of VWZS01000312.1, read as the reverse complement.
TAAGACAATATTCCCACTTAGAAAATTAATCCCCCTAGTAAGAAAACATGTTTAGCTAGTTCTGCTAAAGAAAAACATTTTATCTTTTTAGTCTTATAAACCAGCTTTTTATTCTTATAAACCAGCTACCTGAAAGTACCAAGAAGAAAGACCTGAAAATAACATTTTCAGCACCAGTCATCAGAGATTTTTCTTAGAATTTAATAGTTTGTGAGAAATAGTTAAATATCCTTGCACATTTCACATATTTTTTTTCACTTCTCTCCTTTCTATAGATAGTGCATAGTGAAATGTGTTTTTCATTACGTTGACTATCTGATGGCTTTTGTGTTTTTTTTCGTTTGCATATGTGTGTAAGAAATGTATATCATACTAGAATTTCTGATAGTGGGTTATATTTTCCATGGGATTTATTTAAAAGATGACAGGAATAGTGCTTTCAAGAAGTCTAATCCACCCACATTCTGAATCTTATATACATTATTAATTGGATAGCATTATTGGAATATTTCTGAATTCCAAATATAAAGCAATGTTGAGGATAGAAGACAAAACATTTAATATGTCAGAAAGCCAGAATAACTGAGATGTTGGGATATTTCTGGGTGTCATTTATCATACTTTTTTTGTCCATTCTTTTACTTTGCTCACAACAGTTTCTTATGAAAATTTTTTTAAAAAGCAATTTGTCTTTCATTACTATTTCTCTGGCCATTCTTTATCCTTCGTTTTAGCTATTCTCCTTAACATTAAAATGGCTGATGCCAGGTACATATACGCGGATGCAATATAATATATGAAGTATTTTCTTTAACTTTCAGCATGAACAAAATAATAAAAAAATAATTTATTTTTCCAAAAATACTTTTTTCTCCTTCAAAATATTAATCTCCTCTGCTCAACAAGAAATAATGCACATTTGGCTAATTTTGATTCTTATCTTTGAGGTATGATGGACTACACACTTGAGAAATATTCCTTCAATGCAACTTTAAAGACTAAACTTAATTAACTCTGTGTGTCTCAAGACAGATGATACCAAACACAGGTGAAGATGACAAAGTTTCTTGAACTTATAATTAAAAAATATTAAACAGTTTGTAGAGGAAGAACTGTCTGGGAGGAGACAGATTCTGTGCAATTAACTTCTGTAAGAAATGCAGACCATTTAGAAACATGACACCTTGGGATTGTTGCAAAAGGCATATATTAATCTTCTTTCTCATACCTATGTGATAAGTATGTTGTAAACAAAGAGCAAGATCCCATGATCTGTTACACAAGTGTATAATTTTTGCCCAGTGAGAATATAAGAGAGAAACGACACATGGCATATACACAATTCAGCTATACTATTTATCACGACCTTTCTCCATTGGAATTGGCACAGGATTTAGCATCCCTTCAAACCAGTATAATCTTGGGAAGTCATTAAACCCATCAGGGTCACTATCTTCATCAGTGGAACAGCTCATAATAGTGCTGGATATTCCCATCTTGCATTGCAAACAGACCACGCTACTAATTAAAGGCTATATTCCCAAAAGGAATTGGGGAAATTTCTGGGTAAGTAATGGATCCAAAAGGTAATGTAGCTATACTGTTGGCCCTGAAAGAATTTCAGGATACTGGGCAATATGAGTTCCTTGCCAGTGTGGAAACAGAAGTTTGAAATTTCATATGACATAATTTACCTGACATCATTGGTCAGCAACAACAAAAGACAAAGAATTGGTAATTCAATGATTAAGTCAGTTTTCTAGGATGAAAAAATTACTTTACATAATTATTTTACACAAGTATGCTCATCCTAAAATAGCCAATAGCAAGTGGTTAAGAAAGCCATCAATTGGAAAATACAGATTTAAGTCCGTGTTCCCAAGAATTCAAACTGGCATGAAGAGTTGGTTAGAACAGAGTCTCTCTGAATCATACTTTGACTGCTTCCAAGGGATTTTCCATTTTGCAGAAAAGGCCTTCAGCATCCTGGTAGGCAAAAAGCTGACTGTGAGCCAACAATATACCCTTCAGGCAAAGACAGCCATCAGTCGTTTGTGCTGTTTTGGACAAGTATTACCAGATGTCTGAGGGAAGTAATCCTTCCTTCTGTCCTGTTGAAGTGAATCTAGCAAAGAACCACAAAGATGACTGAGAGCTTGAAGTATTTGTCATATGAAGAGCTAAAAGAGAGAGAGCTTTTTATCCTGGAGAATAGAAGGCTAAGGGGGAAACTTAACAATTTTCATAAATAACAGACTGGAGGGAATAAGCAAGACAGAGACAGACTTTTCTGTGTAATGACCACTGGCAGGACTAGAGGCAAGGACCACAAAAATTATGCCTGTGAACAAATACCTGCCATCACACAACAGAATCACTCAGTGCTAAACTGGAGTTATCTGGCACTTCACTAGGTCCTGGAAATATTTTACCAATATGTTCAAAAAGCTGAAGCTTCTCTCTCTCTCTCTTCAGAAAAATCAAATAAAAATTTTGATAGTAAAAGTGGTTTTGGAAAGTGTATATTTCTAGGCTTTTACTGTAAAATTGTCAAGAAATATGGTCTCATTTTTCCCTTCATTCAATATCAAGGCTCTTTATGGGAAACAAGCAAAATAAACCATACAGTTTCATGCTCCAAGGTATCAAGTTCTGACCACCAGCCACAGGATACCACAACAACTGATAGTGGTTTGAGATGCTTTTCTCAGTGGCTACTGCTCTCACTGTTTGATGTCCAAGTAACAGGTCAGAAGACCTGTCTGTAAAGTAGAAATGCTGCATTTGACTATGGAATGTATTTTATTCATTTTAAGGCCATTGCTGAACAGTGGCTTTAGGAGAAAAATGTTGGGAGAAATGGCACAGTAAGACACATGTAAGTGACAGCTTCTAAAGGGGGAGCAAAAGTTGTCATTAAAATTAAATGTAGACCTTGCCATAGAACATTATCATCTCATGGCTTTGAGGAAATTTGCTTTTAAATAAAAAAAACACTATTAAAGTTACTTTATGTACATAACAGTATGTTAAACTGTATTTAATTTTCTTTCACTCTTCTGACCTGTGCTAAGAGAAATTGCAGAGATATGATTTAGCTCTCTCTTACATTTTTTTGAGTCATTGCCTTTTAACCTGTCCTTCCTCTGACACAACCTCCAGGAGTCAATTTATACAAAACTTCCAATAGAAAAACATCTAAGTACAATTTGAGGACACTCAAAGATGAAAAACATGAATTCTCTACAGTCCTCCAGTTCAGAGAACAGCTTGAAAAAGTGAATATGAGTGGAACTTCTCACTGTGAAGAATTTTAGCTTAAACAGACCAATGCAGATCTGCCATCCAGCCAGCACTGCAGCTGTACAAAGTTAACAGGAGTAGTAAAGAACTTTGTATGGAGCATACTTATTTTCAGTTTGAGTTAAAAATCCAAACTAAAGTGTAATTTTTCCCTTGAAAACCATAAAGAGAAACACTGAAGCATGCATGAAATAAACCATAGCCAATTGCTATCAATTGCAGTGTTAAGAGATGATATGTGGAAATTGGCTTAATGGTAAATAAAAGGTGTATTATTTGCAAATTAAGGTTTTAAATGTATTTATATATATAAAAAGCTGATTGAAAAAAACAAACCCAACAGCATCATAAAAAATTATGCAGAAAAAAACTCCAGAAGTTTTGCAGAGTTGTGCAGCTCCAGAAGAGCGGTTGAAGCAGGGTACCAAGCACAGCTATATGAGAAAACTATAATAGTTTATAATAGTTGCCCAGGTGGCAAAGCTATCACTAGATTATGAATAAATTCTGTTGACATAGTTGGGAAGAAAAAGTGTCTTATTATGTGTTCGGTATTTCCTTCAGACCACCTTGGTACAGTATCAGTACTGTACACAGTTTTCCAATTACATTGTTTGCCTGAAAACAAATATCAAAACCTATTTAAATCATCTTTAATGAACAGGTGGATATTTTTATGGACATACACTGTGCAAACACACACCTGCATCAAATGAAATCCACAGCCATGCCCATTAATATTGCCTGATTTTAGGGAAAAAAAGCCCCCCCAAAAAATCATGTGAGAAATCCCTGAGAAGAATCACAGTCTGCAAATTCCATCCGAAGCTTGGATGCAGGGGAGACTGTTTTAGCATTTCTTAATACAAAATTACTCAGCTCCTTCAAATTGAGAAAAGGGAAAAAAACGACTTTTTGAAAAATCCTAACATTACTAGTATTATAATTAAGAGTATGATTATTAAGTAAATTCCTCTGTAACCAAATCAATGTTTTTTCTATTGTCCTTCAAAATAATCTTGGTTAGGACAGGCCACAAAGAAGGACTCAAGGTCTTTGTCATATGTCCACAGGAACATTGTCTATGCTAAAAACATTATGTGTTGGTTTTGATTACTAGGATGTTTGTTGTCATTCATATTTAAAATATTTCCTTTTTTAGTGGTGTTTTCATAAAATCTTGAATATGATTTAAAGTATATTTAGTTTACTAGGTACAGCCACTGGCTTTAAAAAGCCAAATATTTTTTCCTCATAAATCAGTGTGTTTGATTCATGATTTATTTCACAGTAGAGAGTAATTATTTCAACTTTGTATTTTATATTTGTTCAATACAGATGACTGCCACCAATGATGATATAACTAGTCAAGAAAAGATAGGACAGTGATTATGAAGAAGCTAAAATCAATAGCAAATCATAGCCTTACATTTATAAAAATCTTAGAAATAAAATAGTGTATGTTGGCAAGAAAAAATTGAAACTATACAAATATAAGAAAGTGGTCTCCATTTCTAAATGACCTTCCTATCTTTGAAAATACCAAGCACATTGTTGAGTAGTAAATTACAAAAGAAAATTGGCTTTTGGATGCTACAAATGAAAAATAGAACTTAACAGCATCTATTGACTGCTTGAAGTGAGAGTGTCACCTTATGTCTCTATGACATGAAAAGGATTCAATTTTTATCCAAAATGGAACTTTTCTCTCTGAGAACTTTCCATATTGACCATAATTTTTCTTACATAAAAGGCTGAACTTCACACAAACTTTCTAAGAGATCGTGGACTGTCCCTGGAGATGCCAGATTGATCCTAGATCAGCATGGATCATGGGTGATTCATTTTGTCCTCTCCCCTTTGGGATGGTTGGGCCCCTCTTTGGAATTAGGTTATTCTCTGGAATGGAGAGATCCCTGCTGAAATCTGTCTAATATGCTTGATACAGATATTATATATCCTTATCCATGTCCATAATAAATATATCTACTGTTTTAATTGTTGATCATTTGCATCACCAATGTAAGTTCGTAGTAATGTGTCATAATGTGATCCTATTTGGTTGTTGTTGTCATTGGTTCTTGGTTGTTGTCTATGATTTTTCACTGCCATACTCCTTATTGATAATATATTATTGGTTGCTGAAAGCAAGTTGTAATAGCATGTACATTATAGGTATATATTTAATCATAGGTATGCTTGGTGATCAGAATGATATTTATTGAAATATACTTGCTAGTGGTGGTTTTTTTCAGTATTTATGACAATATGCAATAAATTAAAGAAATTTAGTGGATAAAAGCCTCCATTTCCTTGTATATTACAAAATTTGACAATATGTTAACACCATAGCTGGAAAAAATATTTACAGAGCTTTATTTTTACAGCAGTTTGTGTGAGGAAGAAGATTAAATTATTACTTTGTGGTTTTTTTCTCTCAGTAAAAAATCTTAGGTTTTCTGCTTCAAAATGGTTTAAACAGCATAGTGTACAGAATTCTATTTTTTAAGAAACAGTTTCAAAATTCCCTAAGGAATTTTGTTTTCTGATTTAATTAATGCTAAATCTATTGTTCTAACATTTATTTCTTTTTCCCTTCTATCTCACTATGTATGTACAAGAGGAACGAGCATGGGAGGACTAGACTGAGAAAGTTATGATAATTCAAAAATACTATGGAAAATTCAATACAACTTCTCTTTTCTAATCGAGTAGGTGAAAGATGAATGAGAAATATTTTGGGATAATCTTTATCTATGGATGCCTTGCTAAAGATTTGTTAGACAACCAGTGCCGTTACTACCAACTTGTTCTCACTGTCCTACAGAGACACAAAGAAATACATTTGATATACTAAAATCTTTTGTAGCATGAGTTTAACTATGTATTTCCAGTCTTTTAATTTTGCTTCAAGATGTGTTTCCTAGTGCATCCAGGTCATTCTTGTGCCTCACTTTTATTTATTTATTTTTAAATTTACTTTTAAAATCAGAGATATGTGCATTAAGTGTGTCTATATTTCCTTGTGTGTATAAGCTGTTTACAACATGTTTATCTGAAGATTTTATAGTGGGGTTCCAACCCCTTTAAAATAGAGGCTTATAATGGAAAAGCTGGCAGACCTTTAACTAGATCCATGCTACCAGTCACCACTGTAATATTACAATTTTTATAGTAGAAGTAATATCAATCTACAGACTGTGTCTGTATGGTACAATACCATAAAAATTGAAATACCATGAAATGAATTTTTGTTTATTTATTGTATAGTGCTACAGTAATGATTTGTGAACTGAATCTGTTTTCTACAAGTTTTAGTAGCTCAAGGATTAACTCTGTAGTATAACTTCATTGTTTGTGCATGTCAACAGATGTGGATTTCCTGTATCAATGTATTTATATGCTATGCAGCTGCACATTAAAGTCTACTTTTCAAATTTAACTCCTAAAATAGTAGACACTTTATACAACACAAATTATTGAGATGTTTCTTTAGAGAAGAATCCCATAGGTTTAAAACAGATACGACTAAAAATATATAAGTCTCTTAATTTTTTGTTAGATCAAATATATTTGCAGCTAAATTTAGAGATGGAGGCAAAAATTAAGCACACTTATGTTTCTATTATCTAAGTTTCTGGCTGACCAGCTATTGTAAGGTGAAGTTCCTCTTCTTTGAGGGTCCAACAATGCAGGTGCAGCTGGAGGTAGAAGATTACATTAGCACAGGACTCCATTCCCTGCATTCACCCACAGTGCCCATTTAATTTGGAGACAGCTTTGGAGGGGAAGCTCTGGGGGCTCTCTCAAGTTATTGCTTCCCCTAGCTGTGACTTCTACAATATGTGTGACTACTATAATACTGTCATCATAATAAGGCATAATGCCTACTGGGGCCATTCTGTAGTAGAAATTTAGTGATATTATGTACTTACATATAAACTCTTGAGAAAAAAGTGTATTTTCAGGTAGGATTCATTCATTGATATTTGACAATCTAAATATCTAGACTGACATGATGGAAAAGGAAAGGAAGACCTACTTTTGAAGCTGTTTTTAGCATACTTATAGATGGCTGAGGACAAGTGAGAGGAACTAGTGATTAAAAGTAGTATTAAGGAGGTCTGATCATAATTGAGCTTTATAGATCCTTCACTAATGATTGTATTGGTGAAAATATTTCTTAATTATGAATCATTACTTAATGATGTGACTAAAGACACAGTTTAGTTATATAATTGTATGTACTAATTAGCAATTCATGGGCTTGAATCACTGAATACACATATGGGAAAAAAAGATTTTTTGCATATTTGCTAAGTGATAACAAGTAAAATTTCTTTGAGCTGGTTCTTTGAAATAAGTTTGATACAATAGTCTTTCCTACCATGTATGTGTCAATATCGTTAATTATGCCCATTTCAAATCATGCAAAGTGAATCTGAGCAGCCAGCAACAGAAGATTTATAACAGTTGCGAAAATAAACACAAAAGCCTCATCTCACTGAGGTCACTGGGAGCTTCAGAGCAGGTGAAATTATGTATCTAATAATTGTTAATGAGTTGTGTTTTTAATAAGAAAGATGTTCTTACTCCAATAGTATTGACTGTTTCCCTAGGCTATGTTCTAAATCTGAAAAGTGATTTGTTTTCATAAACACCACTGGCTGTACTCTGTGTCTCAAACAAAAACTGCTTTATTAAATTAAGTATGAAATTATTTTGCATCTTGAATTTTATTATTCCTTGAAAGAAAAATGACAACACTTTTTCCTCTCTTGTACTTCTCTGTTTGAAGTATCAGTGTTATCTATAGTCATCTCAGAAATGAGATAATGAGTCATCTCAAAAATACTTTTTTCCTGGTAATTTGTATGAGGAAACAGTAGAGCCTTGACATCTGATGTTTAATTTGTGTGTATAAGAGGGTTATTTGTGTACCATAAAATTAATATAGATCTACCTGAATATTATACTAAAAACACCTTATATTAGATATATAGGATAGTATGTGTACACATGTGTGCATATTTATGAATAGTCTTCTTTAGGTCACTGTCAAAAAACAATACCAACTAAAAAATCTTAATTGAAGGTAGGTACTGAAGATACAGAAAATCTCTTTCATTCTGTTTTAGCCACTTTTTTTTTTTTCTTTTTTTACTTCAATGCACTTTTAAAGTTTTATAATGGACAGAGTAATGTCTGTTACATCTTCATACCTAAAATTATCCTGCCCCTTTTTTAGAGAAATGATGAAAATCTCAATCCTCAACATTTAGACTTTTATTAATTTTTCCAGATGACCTACTTCCACTTCTTTGACATTCAAGTCAGAAGAAAAATAAGAGGGTAGAAAAGAAACAGAACTGTTTGCTTCATTAGCAGTATTGCGTTTTTCCTCTGAAATGAGAAATGTTTTAAAATAACTGCTATTTTACAGTCAAAGAACACCTGTTGCACAGAGTCTAGTTTATTGATGGTCTACAGGAATTATAAATTTAAGGAATTATAAATGGCACTCCATAGGATTGCACACAAAATTAAAGCTGCTTTATCTTTTGAATGATTAGCAAACACTTAATTCTGTAAAGAATTGCAGAAATTAATTTAAAAACAGATGGGTTTGCACAGATATTGAAATGCCCTTTTTTCAGCTCATGATTCCAGAAGACTAAGGAGGAAACACTGGATTTGCAAATTCCAATAGGATTTGCGTGATTGTATATATGTAGTTAATTTCATTCTCTGAGAGAAGATATACAGTTTAAACTATTTTTAAATAAAAAAATCTTTGAATTTTTAAAATACAACTAATTTGTTACTTTTTTCCCTCCAAACCAATAAGAAGTTGTTTAATTTTGAAACATTCTAACAACAGGGTAAGAGAAACAGCAACATTAATTAAAAATGTCATATGTATTTTTTCCTTTTTTTTCCCTTTAATTCTCTTTCATGGCCTTGACTTTCTAGCATCCTGTTCTTTCACTTTTTCAAGATCTAATGATATTTCTCACTCTTTTGTCTAAGCTATGTGATTTCCAAGGTATTTTTTAGTCATTCTGAAATTCAAATGCACAAAATAAGTGTTAGGTTTTGCCTCCTTATTCCAAAAGAGCTTTGCAATAAATACCTGATAATATTAATAACTTTAAATTTTGTGTATGTATCTTCTCATAACGAATAGAGTTCTTTAGAACTATTGAACTATTAAATGCATAGTATTTCTCTCTCTTTAATTTTTATCACTAACAGGTCTGCTGCTTCCTGATTTCTTATCAAACTCTAAATTTAATATTTTGTTCATGAACTGTCTATGGAAATGAAATAATTTAATCCTTTCAAAGCAAATAGCAAAATTTGGAAATCAGCTGTAAAATTCTGCAAAATCAAATGTATATTTATTTTTATATACATGATTGAATGCTCATATTTTGTTTGTCATGGGTCACTAACATTTCATTTGCTTTCAGTGATTGCTTTTGTTGGATTTTTTTCTAAATTGTGAATAGTAAAGGATCAAGCTTCTTTTTCTCTTAAAACTCAGTTTATCTAAAACTTTTGGTATGAAAAATGTGCATATATATATATACATTTTTTTTATTAAGTGCTTCAGAAACAGAAGTCAAGTCAAAGTAGAAATGCAGTTAGGCTAAGAACAACACAGCATGAAATAGAGATGCATATACATATTCATTTCAATTTTAGAAAGCTAGACAATCAAAAATATCCAAGATTTGTATTATGAAACATTCATTACCATCATCAGCAAAAATAACTTCTAAGGTTTTGCATGGGTTCTCTGAGAGTTTTCCTTGACTTCACTATTGAAATTAGGCTAGAAATATGTTTTATGTAAATACATCATTAGGGAGAACTCTGTGATTATACAGAACAGATGAAAGCTTATACTGCACTGTACAACATCAAAGCAATGTCTCTCTGACCACAGAATACACATGGCAATAGAGTACATAAATATGAGCTTTGGCTTGGTTGGCAGGAGAGGTCAAAGATTAGGTATGCAGGCCATTAGTGTTTAATTTCCAGTTTTGAGCATCATTATCCTACTGTGAATGCTGTTATTGACTTTTGATGAAAGAATTTCTGTATTGTAATCCCATCACTGATGCAGTCTATTTGCATTACTTCTTCCTAGTGACTGGTTTCTACTGTTTAGCCCAATTTGTTTAATATTTAATATTCTTTCCCACCTCATTTTGCATTATTTTAAGCTCTGTCTTATTCAGAATTTCTAATTTTTAGAGTTTGTCCTTTGAACTTATTTTGATAGGCTTTATCCCATCTAACTTAGGCATGTAAAAGTTGGGTAGTGTGAACAAGATGCTTAAGGCTGGCTTTATGCATGCTTGTATTCCTTTCTATTTATTGTGAAGGTACCTTAGGATAACTACCTTAGATATTTATTTCCTATCCATTAAAGAATAGATGCTATGAATAATGGTCTTAGATTTCATTCTAGATATCTTAAGCTAGCCCACATTTGTTTTAACAATCTGTGTAATTACAATAATAAAAAACATGAAATATTTCACCAAGCAAGTGATCTGTAAATCAGTTCTGTGCTTTATACAGTTGAGTGCTTTTATTAGAGTTTTGTGAAATCTCTATAGTGTCACTGGCTCAAATATCACCAAAAAATGCATCTTAAATTTAAACCACACTTAATAGTATCAGTTAACTGAAAGACTGGAAAAGTCTAGAAAATGTTCTGTATAAGCATTTCTAGAAAGTTAATTGACAAAAATTAGTTATGATGATTTAGACAGAGGAGATAAATCCATTGCATGGTTACATACTTGTCTGCAGTGTACTCCAGGGATTCAAACTGTATCCTTCAATATGCAGTTACTCTGTCTCACAGGTTGTCTTCAGTTTCCATATTCTTGTATATCTGGATATTATTTGCTCAGCTGTCATTTCAGATTTTGTAAACCAATGTGCAGCTGGTCTAACAAAACTCTTTTGAAAAAACTATGTAAAAGCCACATTTATCAGTGAAAATTTTCTTTTCATTACCCTTATTTGCTGTATTTATTTTACATTTCCAAATGAAAGTTAATTTTTGCTGAGCAGCAACAGCTTAGATTTTATAATCAATACACAATGAGGAAAATATGTGAATACATTTTACTATTGATTTTGGTTTATCATTTTGGTGTCAAATGAATCTTTCCCTTTATCTATCTTCAGTTAACACCAATTTCTGCTGTTAACAGAAATACACCTTCTGCCTCAGTGCCTTGGAAGACGATTCACAATGCAACATTAACTTGAAACTATTGTGTTATTCATCATGTATAGTGTCCAGAATATTATATTAAATATTGTCAAGTAAATAAAATCATACATGCATTTGCTTCATGTTTTCTGTTGAAATGGAAATTTTCTGTTGTTCTGAGATATCCATGGTGCAATAGAGAAGTTTTCAGCTCTTTCTGAGCTTCTGTGTGCACTGTTTGTTCATGGAGGCAGTCACATTCCTTGTTTTCATCTCTTAAACTAGATGCTCCTTCCTCAATCTTCTTATGTTGCTGTTTTGTTTCTTTTGTCTTGTAAAGCTCAGGTGTGAGTAAGACTCATACATCTCTTCATCCCATCAAATATCGAATATCCCATCAAATATGACCTGTGGACGTTAGACAAATTATATACAGTTTTAATAGATTAGTTAACAGGGAGAAAAGACAATATTTATCAATTAAAATAATTACAATGCAAAATATAACAACTGGGTTTTTTTTTCTGCTGAGTGCAAGATGAAATTTACAGAGATCTCTCCTTATATTCTTGGAGGATCTGTGTGAAAGGACAACTTCTGCTTCCAAATCTGCACAAAAGATAGAGAGTGTATTTTGTTTCCTTATCCAGACAAAAGACGTAAGATTATGTGGTTGGTTAAGGACGGCTCACTGCCAAATTCCCGTCCACATACAGTCTCATTCCCCTAGTACATTAAAAAAGATCTTCCCATATGTCAAACAGGTACAGTTCATATTTTGATAAACACTGTTTTGGAGATTAATTTAATTTCTTAAAGAATGAGAGTTAATACATCTGTGGGGATTTTTTCAGGCAATTTTTAATAGATGTTACCAGAATGACTGTGAGAAACTGAATTCCATGGAATTAAAAAAAAAAAAACCATTATATTTTGTTTTGCAATTCTGGAGGATTTTCTTTTTCACATCTTTGTTTAATATGACTGTGGTTGATGGGGCTGTGGTTAGTATGGAGACTTTTTTGGTTTTTTAAAATTTTATTGCTTCAACTGTGAAAAATAGATCATGAAGCATCTGTCTTTCAAGTCTAAGTCTTGATTCCCCAGACAGCATGATTAGAGTACATCAACAAAACTCTACATTCACTGTGGAGGAGATAAGATAAGGAGATAAGGAGATAATAATCTTTTTTTCCTTCTCCTGATTTTGAATATTTGGATTAAACTGTGTGGTCAACCCCACCCTGATAATTTCAGAATGAGTGTCTTAGTGTGAAAATCATTTTAGTAGAGCAAAAACAAGACAAGAATATTGAATACATATAATTTTTATTATGCAACTGTGTGTATATTTGAGGCATAGTGAAGCGGATGTGAAAATCTGGAGCTGGGACAGGGAGTGTGGTGGGATGTGAAGCTGTGGTGTTAGTATAGCAAATACCTGATAAAATTTATACAGACAAAGATGAAATTCTGGCTTTGCTACCCGAGTATTCTTGTTCTTGATTTGAGGCAGGTATAACAAATCCTTATGAAATAAAATATAAAGAGGAAGCTGATAAAAAATAGGTAATTTTGATTGCTGTTCATGGAAACCAATGTGAAAAAAGGGCTAAGAATTAACCAAATGCTAACTGAGTGTAGAGTTGTTTCTTACATCATTTCTAGGAAGTGGTGAGGCAGTGCCAGCATTATAATTTCATAGGCATAAAATCAAGACAGGAAGGTGTAAGATAAGATACGTGTATTGAAGATGAACTGTTGCATGCTGTGATGTGTAATTTATAGGAAAGATGTCCAGATTAGTGGATGAATGCTTATAATTCAAGCTTTTGAAGCAATAATTGAATTATAAATAATACAGTGTTTGACTATTATTGCATGTAATTAAATTTTCTTAGTTTTAATAGTCTTGATTTGTTCTTGGAGTTCAAGGCATATCCGCTGATAATAATAAAAATGTATATGTGGTAGGTTGATATAATTCTGAATTATGATGCAAAATAATAGATTTAAATGATTGTTTCTTAAAGACGTTGACTGCTTAGACCTGAGAAATGAAATGACAGAGTCCTGGAGGTAGGCATTATGTTAGCTCTGTGGTTTTAATATGTCAAGTAAAATGGAAGGGTCTTGATTGAGGCTTCTTGGTGCAAACACACAGATAAAGACATAGAAAATTACATTATGTTATGCAGTAGCATACCTTGACATGGCTACATTTTGTTCTCCAAGGAAATGTGTAAAATTATGTTTTCCCCCAGCACCACTCTGTTAAACAAAAATATCTCCTGTAGAATAAACTTGCAGTCATGCAGCTTACTCTTAAACATGTATAATCAAGTCTTGGGTAGTCTAGTCTCTTGATTAAAATAATTTGCTCAATTAAAAAGCTTAGAATAATCATTGATAATGCAGACTTAAGGAAATGAACGTGAGATAAGTTCTAAATGTAACATTAAAGTTAAGCTAAGTTTTGAAGTGCTTATTGAGTTTCAATTGAATTAATAAAGAATTTAAAATTTATGTAGAAAATGTGGTGAAAATGTTTATGAAAAAAAAATTCTAATGCGCTTAAAATATTGATAAACCCAGCTAAAAAGTGGGAAGTAAGGTAAAGCATAGTTAATCTGACTAACATTATATAAGCATAGGGAATAAAGTTTTCTGTTCTTTATATCTGTTGATCACATTACTGTTAATAAAGCAGCATTTTAGAAATTGCAAAGCAATTTAAGAAATCCTGAAACTCTTAAACACTTGAAAAGTGGTAACGTTTGTTTTACTACTTCTTTTAATGTCTAGACAAATGGTATCTCTAATTGGAATTCCTGGACACAATAGAAAAAAGGCAAATCAAAGCTAAACAACTAAATGTTCTGAGAGATAAACTGCTCCATTTACTTAGTTGAAACAAAATCAGAACTGAAACAGTTTATTGATTTAGTAATGGCACATTATTAATTGAGAGTCAGCGAAGTATGTGTGTGGAATCAATACCAGGAGTAAAACAGATAAAGCATGAGACTGGAGATTAGTTAAGTAACACCCACAGGTAGTGGGGCACTGGCTGCCTGCAGCACGCATCCCATGTGCCATCCAAGTGGCCGTCCCATGGGAGAAGGCTCTGCCTGTTGCAGGGGGAGGTGGCAAGGCCACTGGGAGGGTGCAGGCACTGCCCAACCTGGTGTGCTCTGTCTCTTTCTTCTCTCCCCAAGGTGTTCCCCCACTCACTGTAGATTAAGATGCCTCTTTACACGTCATTTGTAAGCGTTGGTCCAACAGTCACCTTCACACTAATAAAGGTATAACAGTGTTTATATTTGAAATAAAAGTGTTCAGATTTACCTGTTTACAGTCATGTCAACATCCTTCTAGTGACCACTGTCTTAGAAGGAAAGAAAAAGACAATGTTTTAAATGGAATCTGAAACTAACCCAAGAATTCATACCCCAAATTACATGAAAAAAGATTGAGCCCTTTCTCTGCCACCTTTTTTTCCTTTCTTTTGTATTTTTCTTATAAAAAATGATGTTACATGTTGGTGAAAACCAAAAATCACTGAAATTATTGACAACGTTGGACAACAATTTTGTTGTTGTGTTTGGTTATGACAGTTTGAACTTATTTTCTATTAAAACACATATAACTTATGAAAGATACTTTTAGAAGTTATGTCTTAAAATGCAGCTAAAAGCAATCAGCTTTAGCTCAGGTCTTTCAAGGAGCTTAAGTAAACATATGAAAAGGATACAAGGGAAAGCTGATTTTCAAAGCCATTGATTTTATTCTGAAAAACAGAGACATTGAAAATTATTTTTAACTGAAGCTGTAATGGAGTGACTGCCTTTAAAAAAACTGGATTGACTAAAAGTGTAAGGAATGCTACCATAATTCACCTCATCCTAAATCAAGAAGGAAGCAACATATTTTCGGTGATACTTGAATTGGCGAAAGGTATTTTACTTATTCCTTTCCTGTTAAAAGTCCCTCTCATTTCATCCAGATTTTGCTATAAAATTGTTCCTTTCTGTATTGAAGATATTTTGGAATATCTTTGTGTGAAATTCAAAAATTATTGTTTCATAAATATTGGGGACATTAATCCAGTCTCCTCCAGTGAACAATTTTTGGTGGAACGTTTTAGTATCTTTGCCTTGTAAAAGAGGTTTGTCTTCTATGTAAATGCTTCGTCCTGGCCAAAGTCTCAGGACAGACCCTGATCATTTTTGTTGTTTGTTTTTCTCTTGTGGTCAGGACTGGGTGTCACCATGCTTCCTTGGTGGTCATGGAAACTAATTTCCTAGCCACCTGAGTTTGCTACCACTTGACTTAAAGAATACTTTCAGTGTAGAGGTTTGAATGTATGAGGAAACTATTTTCCTGTCCAATTTTTTGCTCGGGATTCAACTGTCATAATTAAGTTATTTATTAAGAAGTAATATTGCCATTCTGGCATAATATACATTTCAGCTTTATCCTAATAATCGATTCCTTCAGTTGGCTAGCATGGGAGATTTTTATTCAAGAAAACACTGCTGGGGAGTATATCTGGAGCAGGTAGCCAGGTTTCCAAACTGCAGATTGAGATGCAGATGGAGATGAAGGTTGAGCTCCGAGTGGAAGCCTAGAGAGACAAGAGGCACCCAAGCCTGCCAACACTTTTTTTAACAAAGGGCACAGAGAAGGTGGTGCCAACGAGATGAATGGACACTGAGGACACAGCAGGAGTGAAAATTAACAGGAAGAAGATTTGGGAGTGGTTAGACTGAGGCTATGAAAGCCAGGGAGTTCCTTTGTTGGGAGTCCCTTCTCAGAGACACCAGCTGTGGCTGTTCCTGTGTTACTGCACCATGAATAAATTGCTTTATGGAGCGAGACATTTGAGACTCTGACCTGGGAAATATGGGATCGAACCTGGTGAGGAAACTTGGCCTGACCATGTAAGAATGGGGTGTGTGTGGAGTCAAGGGGGGCACTGGACTTGCCCTCTGGGAAGAGCTTCAGTCCCAGCAGTGAAATTCTCTTAATGGTCAGACTGGGAAGTTTCCTTAGCAACTCTACAGCTCTACAAAACTGTGCTTCAGCAACAGCAGAAGAGAAGATCAAAGCACATAAAAGGGCAACCTACATAAGATGAGACAGAGCTAGACAAGGAGAAGTTTTTTATATGTTTTTAAATAATCGGTCTTCTGTTCGCTGGATGAGGCTTTCTAACCTCTGCCAATCTGTAGGAAGCCAATTCTGATGGAGGGATAATGCTTTTCTGAATTTGGGTGTGAGATAAGTGCTTTTACTTATTATAAAATTGCACCTAAAAGCAGTTAACCCATTTCTCAAGAGAGGGAAGAGACTGTCATGTCTGAAACATAAAAAGTGAAGCATATGGTAATGGGTTGAACTACTCAGTGTCGTAATCCAAGAAATCACAGAAGCTTGTCAGAATACTAAGAAATTTATTGAAATTATACCACGGGCACGGTATTATAGATGCTCAACAAGGGGCTTTCAACTAAATTTCAGATTAATATTGGGTGCTTATATTAAAGAATTCTTTCCTAAAGCACAATACCACATTGCAAGCCTTCAGATTATATCAGAACCGAGAAGCTGCCCTTTCATTTATGTTTCCTTTCCTTGTATTAAAGTACCAAGTACTCCTGGACTTTCTCTCATTCACATTAAAAGAAAAAATAACAATCTTTTGCTGGCAGGATGAAATTAATCTTTTAATTTTTTTATCTGCATTGTGGTTTTCTTTGGGATTTTTTGGCGTTTTGATTGTTTGGGATTTTGGTGGTGGTGGTGGTTTGGATTTTTTTAACTTGCCTTGCATTTTAATCTCTTAGTTTCTTAGTTTTTAGGTTTTGTCTCTTCCTTCCTTATTGCTTTTCTTTGTATTTCACCACCTTCTTAGACTGACTTCTGGTGTGCTTTGGGCTAGTTTAGTGTTAATTGGAAGAAATGTATTCTATGTGTCATCCTTTCTAAGAGGGTTTTGATATTTCCCCAAAGTACTACATCTTTTTAAAGCAATTATGTTGTTCCAATGAACAAACAACGCTTCAGTTTTCTGTAAAGGGCAATGACTTTCTATCTTCTTTCTCACAGTAGTTTGAACAGTATTTTTGATGTGCTGATAATGAACCAGGTGATTCCTGGGTCCTAAAAAGAAGAGTTCCACTATTTTCTACACCTGTAGATAGTAATCTTCTCTTTTGCTTGGGAAGTCAATAGAACTGTCTAGTAGCCATTTTTCTGCAGATGTGTTGAACTCCTGTTTTCCTGTTTAAAATATTCGCCTTCTCTGACCTCTCATTTAATACATAGAAATTAAATAGCTGCACGTATAATATCTTCTGTCCAGGGAGTTGCCTCTGTGATCATACTTTGAGGAAAAAAACTCAAATAAACATGCAAATATTATTGATATCTTCAATTCTGCAGGTATCTTAATAGTGAGGAAGGGGAACAGAGGCCCTTCCCTCCTCATTTTTACATCCTTTGCTTTCAGATATCCTGATAATTTGTGGGCTTACAGGGATGAAATTTCATTTTCTTCCAGTGTTATGATGTTAAAAGGTTTCACTGGAAAATGAGGACAAAAAGCAGGAGTCTTTTTCTCATGCCTTTGTACTCACTCTTGTTGTGTTTCCATGAAAATATGGATGAAGAGAAGGAAAGGCTGTGATCCAGTAATTGTCAAAGATCAAACAGTGAGAAACTGAGAAATAAGCAGAATGGCCTAGCTTATATGAGGAACCACACAGCACTGAGAGAATGAGGAGCAGGGGACAGACGCTCTGGATTTAAAAGCCTGAGGCGGGACATGTTGCAAGCCAGCATGGGGCTTTCTTTTTTCTTTTTGGAAATAAGGAAACAGATCTATCCATATGGTCTTTCTTGGAGTTCTTTTAAGCTTCAGTAAATACTAACTGAAACAAAGATCTCTGGAACAAAACATATCTGGCTCAATATTTAAACGTTTTGATGGAAAAATGGTATACTAACCTGAAGGGAGGGTTTGCAGAGTATGTTTCATGCTCTGTCTACAAAAAGCAGGAAATTCTCTTGCCTTCCAAATAGTTTTTATTTAACATTCATTTCTTGAACTTGAGATAGGGAATTTCCTTGATTGCTGTGCATATATGTAAAATATTAGTCAAATCTTTCTACCAAAACAGAAAACCACCCCATTTCATAGTTATGGTAAGAAATAAACAGATGAGAATTCAAATTTCTCTAATTCCAAAATAAGTAAAATACAATATTGTATATTTGGAGGCAGTTTTTCCAAATTGCTCCTAATTGATTCCATAATTATACCCTGCTTTCCCCTGAATGTTAAACTTCTTCTGATGTTCTCTGTATGAATATTTTTTCACAGGGTTTTCCTCAAACTTATACCAGCAAAATCTATACCTCTGGCTTTAGTGTTCAATTCTGTGAGAAATAATCAATGACAGATGTTAAATAAGAGCAGACTAAAATTAAAATATATTGATAAATTCATGTATTCATACAGTTGGAACAAAATACTAGAGATTTTAGATGAAAGACATATATCTAAGCTTTTATAGGAGTTTGTTTATTTATTTAGTGCATAATACCTCCTAAATTTAATCTAGGTGATGAGACAAGTCTAACTGAGAAAATCAAGGAAGAAACTAATCACATCGGCAGATAAATTGGGATACTGCTTATTTTCCACACACAAAATCAGAAAATATTGTCCATGAATCATGATATCGTGCTTGCTCTAACAGATTTACAAAGCAAAAAGGCCATATTTCCATTTAATGGCTTGTATCATAAAATGTACCATGATAAAAGATGATTCAGTTTGCCCACAGTGGAGGATAAGAGAGAAGAGTTCAAGATTGAGTTAATAACAAATAATGTTTTCTTAACTCCAAGAAGCTGAATAAGGACAACTTGATCTCTTTGGCAACTGATTTAGTAACAGAAGCTGCAATTATCTTTACTGATGAATGTAAAAGAAAATGCAATTGCAACTGGAACTTCATTTCCAAAAAGGGAATCTGACAGAGAGAGATGTACCATCCAAGTCAAAGACAAAAATATCCCAGCCACATTAATCAGGTCCAGGAGCAGAGGCTAACCCCCACATACAAGAAAATTTCAATACAATACATTTATGACTCTTGTCTTTATACAGGCTAAGTTTATTAGACATATGTGAAAGAAAATGACTCTTAAAAGAAAACAAGGATTTGAATTTTTCTAATTTGCCATTTCTAAAACAAAATTGACCTCCTATTTTTCAGAGGAAGAAGAGTTCAGTGTGTTCTATATTGATACATTGTCTGCTTGATTTTATAAAGACTACTATTCTCCCTAACAGCTGTTTGATATTATGCCTTTCAATTTTTTTTTTTTCCCCAAATCATCTCTCGGATAATTTAAAAATACTTTTGAAATATGAGGCTATGGAAAACATACAAAACTAACCTTCTAGTTCTGTGTCCTGTACTACAGGCACTCATTTAAATTTTGAAAAAGGAATTTCCCAAGGAATATCTCAGGAATTTGGGTGACTGTAAGAGGAACAAATTTCTTTCATCCCCATTTCCTTTTTTTGTGTGCAGTGCTACTCAAAAAAAGAGAAATATTTATTAAGAATAAAGCCCATTGAGATCAATAGATCAAGTCTGAAGAGAACAAGACTATTTTTTCACTTAAATGAACATCTGACAATATAGTCATGCCTGACAGCTGCAATGTAATGTTCCCCAGTTAGAATTGCACTGTGATTTGAGGTTCACCCTTGGAATCACCCTTCAGGCACTTGCATCAAATACAGTTGTCCAGCTCTTAGCATAAAAAAGGGGAGAGGTAAAGGGAAGTGAAACCATCTTTTTCTGACATGTAAAAACCCTCGCCTTCTTTCTTTTTTTTTTTTTTTTGGGGGTTTTTTTTGGGGGGTTTTTTGTTTTTTTTTGTTTGTTTTACTAAATGGCATTTCCTCCCAAGAGGTACTCTAGCTGCAATGAATAAAATCCAGCTCTTTTTAGGCAAGGCTGAAATGCATATTGTTCTGAAGATGTTATGAGCCCTGCTCTAGTTGAAACCTAAGAGAAGTATCAATTGTGGTTTTTAGACAAAATTCAGGCCTTTCTAAATTGCTTAGATGCTTAGATATTTAGATATAAAAAAACCCCCAAAACTGAGGTCTAATAAGCAACGTCTGAAAATAAAATTAAAGTTTCTTTGTACTATTTTGTCTGATGCAAATGTAAATCAACAGTTTTAAACATCCAGGTTTATGCTATGATCTAAAAGTTTTCAGGATAATCTGACAGTTGGACTAACACAAAGTTATACAGCATATTAATTATTGCCCTGTTCTTCTGCCTACCTTCTTCAGTTTGTGCACGACAGTATGAAGCTGATGCACTTACATACTTCCATTTCTTTTCCCAGTCATTTGTATGAGCAGTAAATTCAGTATTTTTAGTCTTGTATCCTCTAAGTGTAGTTGGGATTTCTATAATTTGCGTGTCAGTAGTACCAAACTCAAGGAGCTGTGAGTAGCAAACATATTACACTGACTCTTTTCCCGATACCCCTCCAAGCTCTTTGATTGCTGCTTACCACTTTCACTAAAACTGCAACTCTTACATTTTCACCCCTTTTTTCTCCACTCATCATCTCATGTGGCAACCTCCCAGGTAAGATATCTTGGCCCGATACAAGCAGTTATGATTCTCTTCTTTGTTGCTGACTCCAGCTTCTCAATAACAAGCTACATTTCTAGGACTACACTAAAGTTAAAAATAATCTGGAAGGGATTTTAAAAATAATTTTTTTTTTCCAGAATAAAAGAAATCAAATTCAACTACAACAAAGCTTTGATGATTAAGTAATCCACAAGGGAGGTATAAAAAGTGTTTCAGGCTCCTTGCCATAAAAATATTTAAAATAAAATTGGCATCTACCTTGCAATATAAGCCTATTTATCATCATTTGATTAGAATTCTTCAATGAATTGCCAGGTAATTCTAAGTCTAAACAAAAGGCAAGCCAGACCTAATCATTTCAACTTTTCTTCTTAGGTCAATCATATTTTTAAACCTTATGATTAACATTACTGGTCTCTTTGAGTCTTTCTCACACTGACTTACACGTTTTCTGAAGTACAATGGCCAAGACTGAGCAGAGTTGTAGGAACTGGTATTAATACATCCTAATATGGCACTTACCTTCTTTTGTAAGTATGTGAATTTATTGTCTGTTCTTCAGTTAGTGATCTGTTATAAACCATTATTCTTATTCTACTTTGCTCCCCATTCTTCTCTTGTATTTCTGTAGTTAGTTGTTCCTGCACAGGCACAGCATCATTTGTTTTTCCCCCTTATTTATTCTCTGAATCAAATCTTTCACAAATTTGGGCTTATTGAAAACTTGGATCCTGTCCTCTAGTGCCCCTATAGTCCGTCCCAGATTTTCTTTTTTATTAGTAAATTCAATAGTATACATTCTCTTTCATCCTCTATGTCATGTGGAATAGCAATCAATAAATCCATCAACTATAACCACAAGTTATTGATAATAACACATCAAGATTATCTTTTCTAACCAGTTTTCCACCCACACTGTTGTAGTTTTCTCTGTTTCATGTTTATCAGATTGTCATGAATTTCCATTGTAATCTTTAGAAAAGCCAAGATAAGTAATTTGTTGACTCTGCGATTTTATCTAAAAATAAGACCACAAGGAAGCATTTTTTGTTTCCTCAGCACTTGAAGTTACAAGCTTTCTAGCAGTCATTTAGTCTCAGCTGATCTGTTCCTGAGGACTGAAACAGAAGAGGCAGTAATTACTATACTTCCTGATGCTATTCCTTTGTCATTCTTTTCCTGTGTTGTGCAACAGTTATCCTTTCTTCAGTCTCTCTTCAATCTTAACTGATTGAACTTGCAGAGCAAATTCTTGTTGTCTTTCATATTTTGCTAGTGACAGCTCAAGCTTTGCTTTGCCTTTCCAGTGCTCACAAGAATATGCCACACATCTGATTGTGTCTTCTGTAGCAAGACCTGGGGTTCTTTTCAGCCTAAATTATACTCTTCCTAAAGTTTGCAATGCCAGCCCTTCAAATTCTAATTTGTTCTTATTGCCCTGTAAATTAGGATGGCTGAATTTGAAAATTCCCTGGATCAATGTCTGAAGAGGTACTTTAGCTCCTCAGGTGGGAGAGCTGAGTATTGCTTGTCTGAATAAATTATTACCTCAGAAGAGTAATAGCAATTGGCTGAGTTGAACCAATACTAACACACAGGTTCTATTAACCTCAAATTACCATTACAGATGAGCACAAATTCAGGTAGTGGGTTATATAAATAAAGCATGCCACTTTATTAAATCAATAAAAGAATAACAGGCCTTACAGTAGGGAATGTGCTGCCAATTTGCAAAGAAGGCTATGCAAAATAATTTTTAATTAGATTACCTCCAACATCTTAATATTGACCTCAAAAGTCTACAATATTAATAATGATAAATAGCATTTTTTTAACTAGAAAAGCATTATGGTAAAGTTTATTTTAAAGCTATCAATTTCATTTAGTTATTCTGAATGTGAAACAAGCTGACTTCGCACAAATCTATAGTGATGTATCCCTTTTATGAGGAAAATCCATGAGTTAACTCCCGTGTCTTTGAAAAACTGTGAGTGAACAACATCTATTCAGTTGTCAGCTTTATAATGTTTTAAAATAAAGGAAAGAACAAAACATTCAACCCGTTTTAGAATATGATTGGATGCCAGAAAGTGGAAGGGCAAGAAATTTATCTTTGTAACTGCATATATTAAGACACCGACTTTAATAAATGCTGATATTAAATACATAATCATCTCACATGAATGGTTAGGAAGTACTCAAATTCAGTAGGCTTAATACCTTTAGGATTCTCAAGCCTTACCAAAATTTTGACTTTCCTAAAGAGTCTTGAAAACCTCTGTGTATTGTACATAAACTCAGAAAATTTATTTCCTATATACAACTGGTCGTATAATTCACTTTGGAAGTCATAAATTCACAAAATATGCTTAACTGGAAGGAAGTCACAAGGATCATCAAAGTCCAACTGCTTTCCCTGCACAGGACAACCCAAGAATGACATCATGTGCCTAAGAGTGTTGTCCAAACCCTTCTTGGACACTGCCAATTTTGGTGTCATGACCACTTCAATTGAGTTTACCTTTGTGCCCCATAATTTTAAAATTATTTATTAAAACAATGTGTTGTTTTTTAAACTCCTTGCAGCCAAAAATAGAAAATCTATATTTTCTTTTCATTGTATATTTAGAGATCTTTTCTTGACATCTTTGTTGGCAACAGGAGAAAGCAATTACTCTTTTTTACCTTTCTTTCTCTATAAAATCAGGGATTCAATGTATTCCATGAAACTCTTTGTGTTTCCAGTTATATTTACATTCTTTGAGCCACCTGTCATGATGGTAGCATCCATCACGAATATTTTAAACATCTCCTTCAAAATAGAGCCACAGCTTCTCCTAGGCCGGCAGCTACACATGGAAGGTGGACCTGTGTTGGTAAACTGCAGTGAAGGGTGTGTACTCCAATGGTTACTAGACCTGTGTCTGCAGTCTGCCATGCCCTGCAGGTCTCTGTGTCAAGTGCAGCTAGGCATGTGCTGTGTAAAGGAATAGCAGAGTAAAGGAAGCCTATATACTGTCTCAGTGGACTCCATTCTTGAGAAATATCTGCTGTAGCAGGGCTCAGACATCAAACCATTCATGCAAGAGATAGAGAGAGACCAACTCTACTGGTACGTTTTACTTAGCCCTGTTATTTACAAATAGAGCTGTGTAAAAGGAAAGCCATAACTACTGAAATCCTAGTTAAGTGTTTCTTATTTAGCTGTGAAATTGTTTCTTGGGGTCTATTCATTCATGCAAATAACTTGTTTTTCATACTGCAACCATGGGTTTTTTTAATTTAAAAGAAATTATTAGTGTCAAAGGAGACAAATGGCTTGTGCTAAGTCTGTCTGCAAGAGGAGAAAGGACATGGACTTGAAAAATATGAAGAAAGATTGTAAGGACTTTGGTGAAAGGTTGAACAAATGCTGTCTTCTTTAGAATGCTTTGGAAAGGCAAAATATTAGGAAAAGGATAAGATGTCTGGAAGAAGATACTTTTATAAAGACAAATTAGGAGGACATGAGTGAATGTATCTCTGCAAACAGAGAGACAACATTCTTGAGTTAACAATCTGTCCTAATCTCAGCCAGAAAACTTATAAGGACAACAAAAGTATAATAGCTCTTATGAGTTGAAGAAAAAACAGATTTTTTTTTACATCAGAGTAGGATCCAAAAAAAGGCTGGAATAAATAAAAGACATGGAAGTTCTTATTTTCCCTTTACAGAAAAAGTATTCCAATAACAAGAACATTAGATAAGCCCCAGGAAACTCATCACTGATTGTAACCAGCACTTACTATGAGGATTTGGACAAACCACAGAATCTTGTGCTTAATTCACTATTTGCGTTTTCCTAATTCGTAAGATTATTCAAGGATAAAATCTGACAACAGAAACACTGTGTAGGGATAAATTAACAGGAGACCAACTTAATACAAAGCAAAATCACATAAATGTAGTCACAGGATTGTCCATAATAGCTTATATATCAGTGGGTCTAAGTGAATGTGAATTGTCATAGAATTATGGAATGTTTAGAGGTTGGAACGGACCTTAAAGATGGGAGATCTACAACCTCCCTGGGTGACCTGTTCTAATGTCTTACCACTCCCAAAGTAAAAAAATCTTTCTAATATTCAGCCTAAATTTCCCCTCTTTCAATTTGTACCCATGCTCTGAATCCTTTTGGTTTTGAAAAATTATATTCATCTGATTTGAATTTAATGCTAGTAACTTCATTGTGTTAGTAACCACAATCTGTCAAAATATTAAACTGTAGCCGCTTATTTTGAATCTTTTGCCCACAGAGAGCATGGCTGCTGGAATGCCACATGCTGACAAAAGAAGATGAAATTAATGTATTCAATAGAATCCACTGAAGGTTGCATAGAAATTATGACAGGCTTAAGAATTTTCAGAGCTAAAAACCTTAGAAGATCGGCAAATTCTCAAGATTAAAGTAATCTATCTCTTCCATTTCTTACATACCTTGCATCTTTCTGTATCACTTTGTAGCTCTTGCTGAAGACAGGGTGCTGGCTTTGGTGGATTTTTAGTTCTAACCACTTGAAACTGCTCTTATGCTGTCTAGTGAAATCAGGCTCTTTCCTAACAAAACAACTCCTGAGTCAAGTTAGATAAAAGATGAAAAATACTGTTTCCTTTTTCTTAGCACTTTGTTTCAGCATGAACTTTTACAACTTTTTCAGCTAAAAATTGTTCAGACTTCTGAATTATCTGATTGGTAAAATCTAATTGATTGTCTCCAGTCAGGGATTCTACTTTTTGTTTTTGTTTTTGTTTTCTCTATAACAAAATATCCAAACAAAAAGAATCAGAGTTGAATGGAACATTTTTGGCACTCGGTGCACTAAAAACAATGTAGCTCAAAATGAGCAAAGGTTTGTAAGCACCAGATTTGAGCACATTTAAAGTCTGAGAAGGAAAAAAAGAGAAAGACATTATTGGGGTCTTAGGTTAAAATGTATATTTTTAATTACCTTCTGGCTTAAATTTTGGATTTCTGATTTTTTTTTTTTTGAAGGTGAAAAACAGCTATCTGATTTAAAGCAATATCTTACTTTTTTTGTTTTGGTTGCTGAAAAATCCATTATTTCCACTGGTTGGCCAAAGGTACTAGTCATGTGTCATCATGTGTGATAAAAGTGGTGTTAGTTTCATTATCTTCAGTCTTAATTCTCTTTATTAGAAAAAAATAAATTAGAAATGAATTTAGCTATTAATTGCCATTTTACTTCTCTAATGCTTGCTGCAAGGATTCTTTTTCCACCTGTAGTGCTTTCCAGATAGCCTCTTTTCAGTTAAAAGTATTTAAAATTATGCTTGTCTTAGTAGAAGACTAAAGAAATATCATGCCAAGAGAGATACTGATTATTAAAAGGCGAGTAAGTTTTGGTTTGGTTTGGTTTGTTTTTTTTTTTTTTCTGGAGTTATTAGAAAAAGTCTTATTTTTAAAACTCCTGCCGTAGCACAAAAAGTACAAAGACGAGTAGAATACAAGAAATCATTAATTATGAAGAACAACAAACCAAAAGGTTCAGAGTAGTAGTGGTAGACTAATCCTTTATTTTACAGTTGCTGTGGGGTTTTTTTGTGTGGAACATTTCTACTTACATGGAACAATTGCTCTGAATATAACTAACTTAACATAGCTGTGTCCTACTCTGCCCTCAGCACTCAAAGTTATCAGGAGGTTTTTTGGGTACAACTAAAAGAAAATTACTCCTGTAAAGTAATTTTAAAGCCTAGCTGGATCTACAAAGTATGAAATACAAATCCATATATAATTCATGCATATTATAGAAGGCATGTTTAGTTATTTGTTGCAATAAAATGACAACTACCTCCTGGGGGAAAAGGATACAGCTCCAGGGTCCTAGTTTGCAATGACTATAATAAGGTCTCTCTCCCACTAACATTTAAAAAAACAAAACCAAACTAAAACCCAACCTGTAGTGTAAACACACTGAACGCTAAACCAGATAGGTCATTAGATGGTGAAGTTTGGAGTCCATAACTGCAGAGATCCTACTGTAAATAATGGATAATCTTGCAATCAAGAAGGAATCCATTTAAAGTACTGTCACATATTCATTTGGAACTAAGGTAACCTAAGTAGTAGCAGCTCTGTAGAAATAAAATGAAGGATTGGCACAGAATATTTGTGGGGATATTTTTTTAACAAAGCATTTAATAAACATCCTCGTCAGGAATATAGTACTGGTTGATGAAGTTCTGCAAGACAGTGTGAGTACTGTGCTGTTTACTGTGTCTGCAGATCTATCCAGATATCCATAGGTCATTTTGCTGCAAACCTCATTTCTGTCCTTTAGGATTTCCTATGCTCCAGCACAAACATTCCAGTATTTTAGAGAGACAATCTTCTCTGATAATATCTCAGAATGCCTTATGGTAATGAAGACAGCTGCTATCACAAAGCAAAACTGCTCAGTTCATACAGTTTTAACCAAATCATATCTGAAATGGTTTATTGGCTTGCTAATGACATGCAATTAACTTGCAAACATTGAATGATTCATCCAGGATCAATATCACTAGCAGAATGGATAAATCACAAGACCAGACGTTATGAAATGTTAATAAATGCCTACACATTTCTAAACAGTCTTTTATAACTAATTCCTCAAAGGTATAATCCTGCACAGTTTTGTGCACTCCTCCTACACAGACCCAAGCCCAGGCCCAGGGTTACAGATGTGCACATTCTCATTGGGGACTGCTTGGACACCTCCCTGCAGACCCTCCTGTAGGCTGTGTGGTGCTATGGCTCTGCCTGGATCCATCCTGCTCCCTGTGACCTTGTAAGATCACAGCCATGCCCCTGGGGCAGGTCTTCCCATGCCAGATGCCCAGGAGAGGTGTGCGGGCTGCCTGCCCCACGAGAGAGAGAGCACCGTCTGCCCCAGGCAGGCAGAGGTGGTGATGTGATGGGGTGGCTGCCAGCAGTGCCCACCCTGGTGTGCTGCAGCTCTTCCTTCCTTTCCCAAGGTCTGTCACTGAAAAACCAGGAAATATACTACCCAAGCGGATAGGATAGGATAGGATAGGATAGGATAGGATAGGATAGGATAGGATAGGATAGGATAGATTAGGTCAGAAAGCCATCATTATTTTATTCAGTGCTGAGGTACATGGCAGAACTCTTCACCCATCCTGTACGCCACTTATAAAGCTTCTAACTATTTATACATTTTAGCAAACAAAGGGATTAGTGTTTATTGGCTACAAGTGACATATTTATCTTCTTAATCTGTATTATATCTTCTGGTCGTTGATGATTGTCTCACTTCTCATCCTAATTAGTCTGCTTGCTCAGTTTACCTCTTTTTTTTGGGTCAGTGGGTTTCTTTCTCCTTTTACCCAGCTGGAGCTGATTTCAGCACAATTGATGAGTTGGTTTTATTGATTTCTTCCTTATCTTGGGAGTCCTGCCAGATGTCCCTGTGGCCCATAAATTCTGCCTTTATGAGTGATACATCCTTTTTCCCAAGGTATGTTAACTTCCTCCCCCAGGTCTGAGGTCACTGAAGCACACCAAGCTCTAACCTTTAATTTAAGGTGGACATCGCTTGCAGCTTGCCTGCTAGTTGCTCTCTGTTTCATGGATTAAATATTTTTTTTCTTGGAAGATATGCTTATGAAATAAAATATGATTTTTTTTTTGTGCATCTTCAGTGGGTGAACTTGTAAAAAAAGAATAATTTGAAAGTAGTTTAAAAAGTTTTTGGTTTTCTGTCAGTGTGTTAATAATTATATTGCTTTATGCTGGTATGACAACCAGACAAAGCAGATGACAGCAATCTTTACTGTTATACCTGGGGATGTAGGCTTTCATACTTACCTTTCTAGATTAGGACAGTTAGAACCTTAATGATTCAGGAATATGCTAATAATCACGTTTTGCCTTAATAAAATGAGAACTGCATATATGATCTATTAGTAGATCTTGATTACACTAAAGATTATGCAAATCAGGAAGCTCTGCCTAACTGAAAAAAACTTTACTATGAGAAATACTGTGATGCAAGCCAACCATAGGCTTCAAAAGATGATAGTTCCCTAACTACAGGTTTGGTGTCAGCACATAGCATGAGCCCATGTCCAGATTTGGTTTAAGCAGCACTTCCTACAAAGGGGCTGGTGTTAATACTCTGGTTCTGAGTAGAGATGAATTGGGATTCAGTACAATGAGAGTTGATACATGCAGATAAGGGCTGGAATAAAAAAAATAGTTGCCAAGTTATAAATTCATAAGGATCATCTGGCTATACTCATATCTTAGATGTGCAGAAGTTCCTTTGTTAGACTAGAGTTGGGCTCAAGTTTGATTCTGATTAGGAGTAGGAGGACATCCTACATGAATTTTCCTTGCCAGTGTCACCCCATGCATTCTGAAGTTTGCTGGAATAGCTGCCTACTCCAGTCACATCTGATTCTTCTGATATTTCTTCTGCCTCCTGTTGACATGGTGTAGTACAGCTGTATTTTGGATGTGCAATGTCATTATTCTTGATAGGTAAGCTGGTAGTTTGCTTTCTGGAATTCCCTGTTAAAAGGCTGTAACTTATAATCTGTCCTTCCAACCACTTTTGCACCCTTATGGAGCAGTCAGTATACACAATCTCAGCAGACTTTTGCACTAGGAATTGTCATACCTTATTGAGACTCAAATCAGGGAAAAATAGTTTGTCTGTAAACTTACCATATCTATTAGAAGAAAAATGCAGGTATGTATAAGCAGTATTGTTATAGGAGAGTGTACTGACAACTTAATTATGCTACTTCCAGTGTCTATTGATTACAGTTTCAATATAACCAGATAAGCTGCGGAGTAGTAAACAAGGTTCAGAAAAGAGTGATATTTCTTCTGCTTAGTGTTTCTGCAACACAAGTTCAATTTTTGCCTTAGTAAACAATTTAAAGTAGTAGGGAGTCCACTTGGGATAATGCAAATTTTTCTTTGCTTGCCAGAAAGAAACATAATAATGAACTCTGCTTTCACACTCCAAATTTAGTAAGAAAAACAAATAGAAAGAAATTACAATTGCTAAAAATCATTTACTCAGCAAGTGTTAATGCTAGTGTCCTGAGTCACAAAGGTCTTGTGTAGAGTTCTTTACAATATTAGCATATCAGAGTAGCTTCTTTTTCCAGAGAGATACCTTGCCATACATCTTAGGCCTTTGATTTAAATTTGGATCTGCACAGTGGTACCTTACTCGTTTGTTTTGAATTACTAGAGTTAAGAAAGAAATGGCTTTTTTCAAAATTTTAATTCTGTACTATTTTACTATACAAGCAGAAGGGAGGAAAGAAACCTGGATTTTCAAGCACAGCTGTTCATTCAATCTTCTTTTATTCGTCAAATATTGAACTTGTACTATAATATGTTATGAGATGATGGAAGTTTCTTTGTCAGAAGCAATTTCATGGCTTGATATACCTTTTTTTTGATCATAACTGCATGAAAATCATGTTGATGGAATCATTTTCAAGATGCTCCAAAATGACAATGGATAAATATATTAAATGTAAGGAAATGCATCCTGAGACTTTAAAATAGGAACCATTCCTTCATGGTGATGCCTGATAATCTCTGTATTTAAAAATCAGTCAAGCCTTCTGCTATGAATACTCTGGGGTTTTTTTTGTATTTATATTAAACATCTCAGCCCATATAAGGTAAATTCCATTGGTTTATGGATGGAATGTAACAATGGCTGTCAGCACAGATAAATACTTGGTTCATCAAAATCAAAACGTATTCATGTTTGTTTTTCAATTTAGAAGCAACATGGATGACAAAAGTCTAGCTCAAATAGTTGGTGCTTTCTGAATTCTCTTACCCACACAAAAATTATAATCAAATTATAGTTTTGGGAGTTTTTCTCTGCTGACAAAGTTTTAAGTCCTGGCAGCATATATTTGTTAGAAAAATAACCATCCACATGAGATAAGAATCTTCAAAAGTATTTTCTTCAAGATTTCTCTTTCACATAAAATGTTTTTTGGTGCATAATTAGAAAGATGAAATAAAACAGAGCAAATCAGTGCCCCCAATGACCAGCATATATCAGAGTACTGCATTTACACTGGAAAAGTTTAAAAAAAAACCACAAAGATGATAGCTGTGTTGAGTAAATTAAGATGGTGAGAAATACTTGTGACTGGGAAAAAGAAATCATCAGTCTGCCATTAATAAAGAGTAGGGGCCAGGGAGTAGTAGGAAAGGCAAACTGCAGAGTCGGAGCTGCTCTTTTGCTTTGTCTTATTTCAGGCTGTCACGAAATGTTTTTCTCTTGAGGTTGCTGCTGGAATTCTTAATTTCCATTTTTGTTTAAAAATATTGAAAAAAAGAATTTGGAGTCTGATCTCCCACTATTCAGGAAACAAAAACACCCATGAGATGATGGGTTTCTCTAAGTTTTTGTGGTAAGTTTCAAGATGCTTTTTTTTTTTCTAATAAAGAAAAGAGTATTTCATGTTTATAATGTCTGAAGATTTAAGACATTTCCTGATCATTGGAAGTCCAGTGATGTGTAGCAGGCTAAAAACTTTAATGAATGATGGAACATGAAAGTATGGGAAATGTGGGAGAGAATCATATCACAAAAAGGTGTTTTCTGTGCACCTCCCTAAATATTTAACTGTGAAGATTAGAAAGGGTTGCAATGCTTGCAGCTGTGTTTGCTCTGTGGTGCAAAGGGGCAAACAGGAAAGCAAAACCGAATCTTTTTTAAAGGAAAAAATACGTCCATAAAAACTATTTTTAAAAATGGTATCAATAAACAAGCTAGAAAGCTTGTGTAACAGGCTATCAAAACACAGCTAGAAGTAATTATTGGCCTGTGATATGCTGAACAGACTAAATGATTTACTATTCTTTATATAGAAAAAAAATGTATATGAAAGAGGAACAAATATTTAGTGCCCCACAAGACAATTATATTATTTTTGTTGTAGAAAGTTCTGAAAATATATTTAAAAAAAAATAATTTATATTAGGACTATAAAGTATGGGAAAATCAGATATTTGAATCATCTATAGGCAGGTATCAAAAACAGCTTTAGAAACATCCCAGCATGATCCTGAGTAATAGTGGTGACTGGAAAATTTATTTCAACTTTTTGTGAAAATATTATGCTAAATTTTTATTCTGAAGAGTGAAAATTAAAAGTCATATTTGTTTTGTGTGGGTTTTTAAAATTGAAACCTATTTTTAATTTAAAAGAAAAAAAAGAAAGAAAAATATGTATAAAAAGAAGAAAAGTATGTGAAACAAAAACACTATGAATATAATGGAATGAAAATTCACATTCCATTTTTTAGCTAAACTTTCATTTCCTTGTGTATATTAACATTTCCTTCTTTAATGCTATGCATTCTAAATGCTCTCATTGGAAATAAGGAATATATATTACAGAACCTGTATGATTCTCTGAAGAGCCAAAGATGAAGTACAAGACAATCAATTGATTTTTATATCTGAAAGAAGGCAAATTGAAAGAAATGTCTGAATAACACATAAGGTTTTTTTAATTATTTTAATTTGCTTATGTTCTAAGTGGCAGCCGAGAATTCAAGACATAAATAGGATGTCATCTCATTTTATAATATAGCATCAAGCCTTCTGTAAATCTTCCTTTCTTCAGACAAAGTATTCCTAGATTAAGAATATTACTCGTTCCTTTGCATCAAATCAGGAGCATATATAATGTGAGAGCACTTCAGTTGTAAGTGAAGCCTTTAACTTTTAAACAATTCTGTTGCTATTAAATAACTTTAATTTATAAGGACTGTACAATTATCTGATATATCTTTGCATTTTTCAAAAGTTTTTAACCTTGTAGCTTGTGTTTAGGTAGTACTAAGAAGCAGTCCATGGACCATTCCTGATAGTCTGTATTCCTTCAGCTGCTGAAATTGAAACCCAAGACAATGTGCTGGCAGAGATGTGAGCTATTCTGTGCTCAGTTAGCATTAATACTTGGTATTGAGCTTGGATACATTTAATTTATTTTCTATATAGGTGTAAATAATCAAACCAATACATACCTATACATAAAAAATAACCTAGTATGTGGCCACCTGAAATGGAAGAACTCTGACAGTGATTTACCCTGTATCTGGGCATCATGACATCTTTAATATACCCTTCCCCAGCATCATACTTTTAGATATGGAGGTATTATTATCCCACGTCTACAAACAGGATATAGAGAAATTCTGATTGTGAACATTTCTGCCAAAGGTATCACATGCTTGGTCTATAAACCCAAGTACTGATACCTTTTTTTTTCCTGCAGTAGTGTGGGAAGAGAAACATCAGTGTCTACCACTGTTGGTTTATCCCAGAATTTAACCACCAAATAAACATTAAATCTGAGCAAATTATTCCATATACTAAACACTCTTCAGAAAGGAGCACTTGGGAGCATTCACAATGTGTACGAACAGTCTACACACAATACATCTGACCATTTGAACTTTATTAAAATAAATTTTTAGGTTAAGGAGTTCTAGATTTGATGACATCATTCATATCATACGTATGTATGCTCCTACTTATCACTTTCTTTTAGAAACAGAAGGGAAATACGAGAAGTGTCTATTTTGCTCATCAAAAAGGGAATATAGGAGAAAATAATATTTTTCATTTCATCGCAAACAAAAAGAAATCTAAAATAAAACAACTGCAAAGTCATCAGCTGTAATTTTCAGCTTTTCAGGATGTTACTATTTGCCAGATTTTTGAAAAACCTCACTTCAGTAGCTGTTGTGTTTTTTCTAAGTTTGGCCATAGGCATTGCAGTGGGAGTGACAATATGCTGAGCTCTATTGAAATGCTGTTGATGCGGAACAATTGAATGAAAATTTTTGGTCTTGAGCCCTGTAGAATAACAAAATCTACATAACCAATACATGGTTATAGCACTTGGCTCTGCTCTTGTTCAAAAAACTGAATATCATTCTGGATATAGGGAAACAATAACAGTATAATTCATCCCCAATATAACCTGGAGGGAAAAGCAAATCACTGAGGTCATCTTTTCTATATTAACCAAATATTGATTTAAAGTATTACAATACTAAGTGCAAATTCTGGGATGTTTATAGTTAAAAGTATAGAATTTTTTTATATTATATTTGTATTTAGTTTTTTGGGTTTTTTTTTTCAGTCTATAAAAAAGAAGAGGAAAGAAAGAAGAAAAGAGTTAAGACAAACAGCAGGTAAGAAACTAAGCTATCTAAATAAGATAAGAGATGATGCCTTAAAACCAGAAAAGATTCTTAAGTAATTGTATTCTTATTTTAGAAATGCTATAAATTATCCAAATTTTTCTGTATTTTAATTTTCATAGCATTAAGGATAGAACATTTAATGGCTGGGTAGTCCAGAACATAGATGCTCCTTAACGCTTTTCCCCATGTAATTTTTTTTTTCTGATACTGTATGCCTAATCATCAGCCATTGTAATTTATTTCTCCTTCATCGGCTTTTAATCCATGCCTTCACACGTTAATTAATTAATTAATGCAGTCCTCAACTCCTTCCTTTTTACATCCTTCCCCTTAATGTCAAAGCACAGACAAGGACAACATAGATAATAAAGACCCAGAATAGTTTCTGTATATGATAGAAATTATATCACTTTAGGAGGGATATGAAAGAGATTCAAAAATCTTGGCGAGCTTAATGAAAGTTATTAAGAAACAACCATTTCACTCCTTTACCCATAATAAACTCTGAGACATCTAGTAAAGTTAGATCATGGGTTCAGAGCAAGCAGAAGGGATTTTTGTTTAAGAAAATGTGAAACTCATTGCTACAGGATCCAGTGGATGCCAACTTTGCCTTTTTTTTCCATTTTTTGGCAAAAGGCTGTGGTGTTAGTTTGAAAAGATGGTGAGCAGATCAAGTTGAACTTGTGGAGAAAATGACAGTTTCCACTGTCCTCTGCTGAGTACAATCAGGATGGGGTGATGGGGGAGGAGACTATGGCCTTTCAAGTATCAGAATCCAGCAGTAAGGTAAAGATAATTATTCTTACACTACAGAAGGAACTGTCACTTTGAGGGATTAAGACAACCACAGAGAATAGCAAGAATACCAGAAATCTTTGTTAATGTGAGTATATTGTATATAAGTATGGTAAACCATAACAACCTAGAAGGAGTGTAATGCCTCATACTCATGAATAAGACAAAGGTTGTTGAGTCATTTAAATTGAACAAACTATTGACCAGTTGCTGCTCAGTAAATAGTAAAAAGACTGAATAGTTTCTATTCTGACCTTCTAAAGTTGGAAATCTAAAACTGAAAGGAAGAAGAGGAAACTCTTCACATAATTTGGCATGTTATTTTGTTGTTTTATTTATAGGAATAATTGTAGCTTTGATATATGTGTGTTGTCCTTTTTTACACATGCAGCTATGTGTGCTCACTGCTAAGACCAGGAAGCCAGCTTCAGGGAATGCAAGCCATAATTCCACAAACCTTGCAGGGGAATTAATTTTGAGGTTTACACATCTTTGGAATCAGACAAACCAGGGCATCTGTGTGGCTCTCCCTATATCAAGCAGATCAGGGCCTGAGATTTTTTGCAGCATCCACAGATCAGTCAATCAATTTAAGTGAACCCCAACTTTGGAAATTACCTTAGACCTTTATAATTGTCCCCTGGTGGTTAAAAGGTAAATTGCCTTTGAAATGGAAGGCCTATTGCCTATTAAATGAGGGAAAATGTGAGGTTGTGGAATGCCCCTGGCTCCCACACAAGTAGGATTTACCAATATGTATTCTGCAAATTATAATAACATAATAGCATTTCAGAATACACATAAGTAGTTAGGATACACATAACACCGCACATCCGGAAGTCAATGTCTTGCTAAACTCTGGGGGTATTGGTGTACCTGGGATCATCAAGGTAGGTGTGCTATTACCAGGGATGCACAGAATTCCAAGATTCATACCTAATAGTACTCGTTGTCAATCTTTCCCTGTTTCTCACCCTTTAAGACAACCAGATTATTTCAAATCACCATATTTGCTAAAAGTTAATTTTTCGTGTTGCATAGAATTATCCAGCTGGGCAGGCACATTACCTACAAATTCTCCCAACTACATGTGCATGTGGTACAGAGAGAACCCTATTTTAAAGCCTTTGAAGTATGTGAACACTCCCTCAACAAACCTGTTCACACTTGTCCACACAAGTAAAACAAGTATCAAAACTGGCTTTAAAAATCGGCTGGTATTAGATAAGCAGTCTACCCATTGCACTGTGAAAAATGCTACTGGGCTCCTGGTATGTAGGCTGCTTAAAATTTTCCTGGGCTTCCAGCTCTTCTTTTAGTAAATGTGGCTGGTTTAGTTATAGATTGTGACCACTATATTGACATGAACGTTCACCTGTCTCCTCAAATGGAAGAAAGCTAGTACAATGAAAATATTTTCTATGTGCTTTCTTATTGATTATCATATATGCTTTGAAATGTAGAATTCTGACCGTTATTTAAATTCAATCTACCTGATAATTTACTTTTTAACATGACCATTCAAATAATATATTAGAGGTGAAAATAAAAGATTTGAAATGTATTTCATAGCTCTGCTTTTCTGTTCAAGATGAACAGAAAATAAGCCAGCAAGCATTTTTGCTGTGATAACTTCAGACCCTGGAGCTGCATATTATATTTGTAATTCTTCTGTTACATCAGAATGCAAACTCACTGAAAATTCTGTTACACTGCCTTAAAGACATTTTAATGTAGTCATTCTGTGGTTAAATAGGATTTGGGAAATATTACATCTAATGTTAGAAAATAATTTTCTGGGCCATACTGGCTTATACTTGACTATCTGCCCCACAGTAAAAATCTGAGATGTCTTGATTTTCTCTTCATCCAAAATCAGATCTATGAAAACATGACTACTTTTTTCTAGTGTTGAAAGAAGCCTGAAATGGGAAAGGTTAAGTGGCACATATTAACTGCACTCTATTAAAAGGGATGTACACTGCTGAAGCACCTATATGTAGGATGTAAGATACTGTGAAATTACTGCCTTACTGCTTTAGACTGTTGAGTAGACAACAAGGAATTTTCTTATTCTATTGATAGATTTATTTCATGCGACTAATAACAAAGTAATGAAAAGAATTCTTACATTCTATTCAATTCTTTCAATAATAGCAAAGTAAAATTACAATAATGAGAGAGTTTGTTAATGTTAAAATATGCTTACAAAAAGAAAGGGAAATCTATTTGGATCAAGGCAAAGGAATATGCTAAGAATATTTAATTGAAATATGTATATCTCAGTGTAAGCATTCTTGAGTAATACTTCCTGCTTTTTATAATATACAAGCAAAAAAGTCCAATGCTACAGTTAATGCTTCCAATTTAGCTATTCTTAGTACAGCCTGACAAACTACCTTGTAAGTTTTGCTAATGCACTAAATGGGGCCAGGTTTTCACTGTTTAGACTTCCATTGAAAAGATGCCCTTTGGAAAGTAGAAGGATCTACTACCT
The DNA here is from genome assembly GCA_013397075.1 of Rhabdornis inornatus. NCBI lineage: Eukaryota > Metazoa > Chordata > Aves > Passeriformes > Rhabdornithidae > Rhabdornis > Rhabdornis inornatus. Next base: position 36,620 of record VWZS01000312.1, on the reverse strand, counting down.
AAACCATGCAACCAATTCTGATATGGACCAGTAATAATGGAGTGTACTAATCATCTGGTAGTTATGTAATTTTAATTACTCTGTACACAACACATGTATATCTAGATTACCCTTAGAAAAGAATTGTTAGACAAAGACTGCATAATACTGAACCTCACATCATATCTGAAGAGAGCTGTATATTCTTAGAATCACATAGAGCTGAGCACAGCTGAATGTTGAATTAAAAAGACAACTGTCTTTGTAAATCCTAAACCAGAAATAACTTTTAAAAATTTGTGGTTTGAAGTTAGCTTGAGACATCCCAGAAATATTTCTTGATACATTTTTACATCTCTGGATCCACACATGATTTTATTTGATTTTGAATCTAAATTTTCTAGAGTTATTTAAATGCAGAAACATAATGAGGAAAGGATTAGTTCTTCTTTGTTTATTTGGAGGGGGGTTTGTGACTTTTATTAAAATTCAAAGAAGTGACAATGGTCTGGATAATTAATTAATATCTGTCAAACATACTTATTTTTACAGAAGATTCCAATATTTAAAAATCAGCGCATCCTTTATCTTTTCCTGAGTCTTTTTTTTTTGTTGTTTCAAAGAATGTGTTTCTCTGCTTGTGTGGCTTTCAGAAAGTATATTTCCACTTTCCTGTCCTAGTAGTTACTTGGCAAGACAACCATTAAAAGTTACAGTTGAGTGTCCTACTACAGTTTAATTATTGCAAAAACCTCATGAGAAGGAAAGGCCTCTAGGGGAATATCACATGCACAGCTCAATAATCCTAATCAATCCAATTAAATTTCTGTGAAATAAGCATTTTTAAAAGCTATCCAGAGGTCTCGTAAGTTTGTCTTATTGTTTAGTGTTGCAGGCTCCATCTTTAATCAGGAAAAGTTTCTCAAGTATTGCAATGAATAATGCATTAGATTTGAATAGAAAACCCTTGCACAGAACCACTGCAATGGCATAGCAGAGAATACATTCCTTTTGAGAGCAGACTTGTTGATGTAATTTCCTGATGCTTTGTGATGGGTTGACCCTTCCTGGACACCAGGTGTCTACCTAAGTCATTCTATTCCTTCCTTCCTCATCTGGAAGAGAAGAAAGAAAATATAAGGACAGTCTCATGGATTGAGATAAAAGCAGGAAGAGATCGCTCCTCAGTTACAGTCATGGGCAAAAAAGACTCAACTTGGGGAAAAATAATTTAGTATAATACCAATCAAATCAGAGGCAGGTAATGGAAGTAAAACAGAATCTTAAAGGAATACCTTCCTTCCACCTCTCCCTTCTTCCAGGGCTCAACTTCACTCTCAATTTCTCTATCTACTCCCCCTCAGTGACACCAATGGACAGAAATGGGGGCCGTCACACATCACACAGAGACGCTGCTCCTTAGGGTCATCTGAGACTATGTCAAAGTCCTTACAGAAATCCAGCTAGATGACATCAGTAGTTTTCACTTTTTGACCCTTGCAGTCAGTCATAGAAGGCTGCCAGTTTGGTCAGGCACAATTTGCCCCTAGCGAAGCCATGCTGGTTGCCTCAGATCTCCTCCTTGTCTTGTATGAGACTTAACATTTCTTCTATAAGGATCTATCTACTCCATGAACTTCCCTGACAAAATAGTGAGGCTTACCGGTCTGTACTTCCCTGGGTCTTCCTTTATCCCCTTTTTAAAAATCAGACTGATGTTTCGCTTTTTCCAGTCACCAGGGACTTTTCCTTACTGCCATGACTTTTCATGGCAACAACATCAGCCAGCTCCCTGAGAACCCTGGGATGAATCTCATCAGATCCAATAGACTTGTGACTATTTACTTTCATCAAGGGGTCCCAAACCTGTTAGCTTACAGTGAGAAGAACTTTGCCCCCCAACCCCCACCTAGAGATTCAGGTACTCGAGAGGCATGGGAAACTCAATGAGTACCTCAATATCTGTAATTACTGGTTCTCCCTTCTCATTCATCGTGCAGGTTCACTCCTTCATTCTACTTGGATTTTCTTGGGCTTTTTGTTTCTGACCTATGTATTTAGGGAATCCCTTATTATTCTTCATATCCCTTAACAAGTCCTTTTTCAACGGTGCCTTAACTTTCCTGATCCCATACCTACACATTCAAACTGTATTCCTGTTGTCTTCCTGGGTCACATATCCTTACTTTCACTAGCTTTGCATTTCCTTCTTGCTTCTCTGTGTGAGAAGTAGATCCTTGCTCAGCCATATCAAGTTCTAGCCTGCCTTGTCTTACTTTCTAATCAGGGAGACGAAGAGCTCCTGTGCTCCAAGAGAAGTGGCCAAAGTTCTGAGTTCTGACTTCACTATTTGCCAGGTCTCTGTTCCGCAAAATTAGGAGGGACTCAACCAGGGCACAGTTTCTACAGCCCAGGCTTCCACTTCTTTAATGAGATCAGGTGAACTAGTGAGCACAAGGTCTGGTAATGCCTCTTCTCCAGTTGGTTTGTGTGATAACTGGACCAGAAAGTTACTCTTGATGCATTCCAGGAACCCTCTGGATTGCTTTTCGATCCAAACAGCTGTACTGCCTCTCCAGCAGTTGGTTAAAATGTCCTGTTATGTGGAGCAGCTGGTTCCTGAAGAAATGCAGCCCTTGAAAGGGACCATGCTAAAGAAGTTTGTTTAAAACTGTAGCCCATGCAAAGGACTTGTGCTGGAGAAGTTGCTGAAGGACTGTCTGTCATGGGAGGGACCCCATGCTCAGTGTGACAAGTCCTCCCACTGAGGAGGAAGGAGCATCAGAGGCAATGTGACTGCAACCCCCATTCCCTATCCCCCGCAATGTTCGAAGGAAGAAGGTTAAGTATTAAATCAGGAACGAAGCTGAGCCTGGGAAGAAGGGAAGCATGAGGGAAGGTATTTAAGATTCAGTTCTGTTTCTCATCCTACACTCACTTGATTGGTAATATAGTAAGTTATTTTTCCTCAAGTCAAGTCTTTTATCTGTGATTGCAGACTGATCTCTCCCCATCCTGATGTTGACCCACGAGCCTTTCATTATATTTTCTCTCCCTGTCCAGCTGAGGAGGGCAGTGATGGAGCAGCTTTGGTGGCATATGATGTCTAACCAGCATCAACACACCACAAAGTTGCATGCAATGTCAGAATTCTGTCAGTGGATTAGTCATTAGTCAAGCCAGCTAGAGGACTGAAAAAGAGAAAAACTGACATGCAGAATGATGAAATAATACCAACCTATTTTTTTTTAAATTTTTTATTATTCTAAATGCAAATTTATTGATGCAGTCATACTAAACAGCCTTAGTAAAGGTGTCAGTCATAAGCAAAATTGAGATCTGCATAAGCAATCAATAATTAAATATAGGTGTTTTCTGTGCCTTTGATTAAAAAACTAAAAATAAAATTATAAAATAATAGAAGATTTAAATTTAATAAGTAATGACAAGCATACGAGATTTTTTGTTTTCTTATTTGCTCATGAATGTTTTCCTCTATAGAACCTTTGGTGTAAAATATAAAACCCCCTCAAGATGTCTTACTTTAAATGAAGCTACTTTTGCTCTGATGCAATTACTTTCTATAGAAATTGCCAAAATGGGAGGATTTATGATACTCAAATTTTAAAGGAAAAAAACAAAAGCAAAAAAAAGCCTGGCTTTTATGGCTAAAAAGTAATGAACTTTAAAAGAATAATGTACCAAATACAACAATGTAAAATTACGGGGCGTGAAAAAAATTCACAATTAGAAAACTGAAAGTAAATTCCGTATTGCACATGGCGGCATTATTCAGATCCACAGGCTACTGACACAAAGTTTGGGAAATTTGAAAAATAGGAATTCCAAAATGCATATTTAAGCTACATCTTTTCTCCTCCCCCTTCTCTCTCCTTGCATTCCTATCTATGTGCATATTCCTTAGTGTTTAATATTAATGGTAGGTGTACATCAGAATGCAAATTTCCTCAGTTAAACTTAGAATTAAAAAGAAAACTTGAATTTTAGAACTTAACTTCCTGTAAGTTTGAATCACATTGCCATTATTCCAATGAGGATTGATTTTTATTAAAATTCCAGCCCATTTTAGTCTTTGTAATGAGCCTAAAATAGCTGCCAGCTTGCAGTGCTGGAATTAATGATAATCGAATGTAACACAAAATGTATTTCCATATTTTGTATTGCTTAAATGATTTCATCTCAGATGTAGTATGATTCTTTTTAGAGATGACTACTTCTATTTAATCTCTTTTCCAGTTTTAATTTGAATTTCATATTGTTCCTGACTGTTTAATGAATATTTTGGGACATGGCCATAGTGTTGTTAATTATACTGGAGACTGAGCATAATTAATTCTTTTGGACCCAAAGTCAGCTAGTTAATCGATTTCTGATGAAACTGAAGATTAAACACAGATAGTTCGCTTCTTCCTTCATTCATTTTAATTTTTCCCTCTTTGAATTCTATCAGATTACTTTGGGCAGTCAGTGCTGGCAAATCAATTTGTGGACCCATTTGGAGTATTATCCAGATGATAATAGATGATCCACTCAGGCCAGTCACCTTCCTATCAATTTGATTTTTTAGTTTTTTACAGAAAACCTTTTGACTCTTTTCAATAAGTTTACTAGCTTTATTTTAAATTAATTTTTAAATGATTCTTGACTGTGTATTAACAGAATAAAAAGAAATCCTCAGAACAGTTCTCTGAAGACCAGAAAATTCACAAAGGAAAAGCACTGTACTGATGTTGAAGACATTCCTTGTATTAGCGAGGTATTAACTTGTGGCTAAATTTGATTTTAGGGAATGGCCTGTAAAGGTTCAAATGAAAAACAAAAAAAATACATTAGCATGTTCAGGAATTGCTTTCACATTTTCTCCCCCTCCCATGCTATAAATAATAGTAAGTTTAAATTTTTGATGCTGAGAAAAGCCCTAAAGATTATAAAGAAATAATCAAAAAAAGGGCAAGTAAAAAATGTAAAATAGTAGAAGGTGGACTTTCAGTCAATGAGGGAAACCTCATGCATTTTTCATTTATTACTTTATTATTGCAGTAACAGGTACTTCTAGTTTGCTACTTTCATACTGCAATAGCTCATGATCCAAATGTACTCTTGCACTGTATTCAATATCCTACTGTGAACAGACTTAAGACACCTTTAGTGCTGTTTCTTTACAGGCAAGTGAGAAAAAAGCACAAGTGTACCAGGTGATTTGTTATCTATAATTTCTGGAAAACCAGGGCCAACAAAAATATAGTTAAGAATGGCTGCTTACAGAAATTATCCCCTTTTGGACAAGATATGTAAACATATAATTCAAACTCCTCAGCGCTTGAGGACTTTACATGTTAAATTTATATTAAATGCATTACTGAATAAAAATGTTGGTATAAATTTAGAAATATTTTTTGTTTCCCAGACGAAGATCAGCTGTGCATGTTCTTTATCAGGAATTGTACTGTTTAACATTCAGACAGCAACTTTGTCAATCTGTAGAAACAAAGGCTTCACGAGATTAAAAGCTATTCAGTTTCTAATTAATGTTCTTCTGTATAATTTTGGCAATCTTTCTGCATATTTATAACTGTCAGTGTTATCATGAAATTCTGTTCCCAGAGAAATTAATTTTGCATTTTAAGTGAAGTTAAATGTTAGTAGTTTATTGTAATATCTTTAAGGGAATTTTGAGTAAGTATTAAACAGCAACGTAAGAGGAAAAAGCTTTAAAATTTTGCAGCCAAGTTTCACTTTATAGAACTGCAGAGTGCTAGATAAGGAAAGTATTTTGTCTCAAAATTATGACATGAAGAGAAGCCTAATGAAAGTAATGAGGGATGTTTGGACTCAAGAATACCTCCACCTATCATGAAAAAAGTTCATCTTAAGTCTTGCTCTAGAAGATCATTAAGAAAACTATCAATTGTTCTAGGCTCAAAACAACTTACTCTAGACAGTTGTCTTAAATATCTGAATCTGGGAAGATTAGAGTTAGAATATGGAATGCCTCTTTACAACCTTCTTATACCTGAGATCTAGTCAATATGTGTGTGTATAGGTGATTAGGTCTTCAGACTGACTCATGAAAGACAGCACACTAAATCTTGATGTGTCATAAAACAGAAATTTAGTCCTGTCTCTAGAAAAACATGTGTACTTCTGCAGTGTTTGGATGGTTTCACTGGACACTACTATGGCTATTGTGTTTATGAAATATTAGTAGAATATTAGAGTCGATTTTTAAAATTAAATTTTAATATAATTTTTTAGTTAATAAAATGGAAGAGAGATTTTAAGTTATCCAAGATACCGGATTTTTTGCCTTGTGTTCTTTCCTTTTCAATGGCAAAAAACTCCTGTTCATGTTTGGGTTACCTGTGGAGTCACTAAGAATCAGAAAGTCAGAATTTAAGTACTGTTGAATTCACATTTGTAGTAATATTTAAAGCTAGGAGTTCAGAGAAGTGAATTTTAATGATGTTTATGTTTTGCAGCTATTCTCACATTACCCAGCTGTAAATGGACAGCTGATTATATGCATAGAATTATTTAATGTGAGATAAATAGCAGAATATGGTACTAACTACATTTTCCCTTTCCTTTACCTTTCTATAGTTTCGCCCCAAGCCAGTGTAATTTTGTCATATTATATTGATACCTGAACTCTAATGGACATCAGACCATGTTATTAATTCAGAGGTACCTAATGAAAATTCAGTGGAATAGAGTGTCTCTTTCTATGTCTATTCTTGGCTTTTAATACCTATTTACCTAGATAAATTAGATGGAAAGAGTAGGAGGATCAGCTGAGTTGAGGGTGGTCCCTTTTTAATGAAAGAAGCAAATTCAATTAGACTACTTATCATGTAATCAAAAGTGTTTTTCTACTTTTGTAGAAAATGTCAAGAGATAATATAATTTCTTTTATTTATGTCTCTCATAAGAGAAACAGAAGAAATTACCATTAATTCCAACAAATCTAATCAAAAGACAGTAAATAATCTGCTGCAGTAAACTTGCCACAATGCAGACTGCAATAAGGTAATATGGTTAAGACATACAAACAAAAGAAAACCCTATGTCCTGGCACTTTGTATATCCACTGCTTCATTTCCTTGATTTATCTTTCTAAAAGTAATTATGATTATGCTGCTGCTGCTGCTGCTGATGATGATGATGATGACGACGACGACAGCAGCGGTGATAACAGTACCAGCTGGTGTGGTAGAAGTTACTGCAAGCAAAATTAGTTTCATTCATTTAAAAAGTAATATGATCCATCCAACTGCTGAATATTGCTAAATGAAGCTATTGGTTACAGTATGTGCCAAAAGACAAAAAACAAAAGCATTGCAAAATTCTGTGTTAAAAATGCTGAGAAGGACTCCAGGTCTTTCAGGTATTTCTGTTGTCTACAGCCTGCTTCAGACTTTGGTAGGCTGGGGATCAGTGCTATGAATCTGAATATGTGGAATGAACCTTAATTTTGCTCTCTGGCTTGTTTTATTTTTACAGATGCCAGATATAGTAAAAAAACCCAAAAAACAATCTAAAAATCAAACTGTATATTGTGTCTTTAATTAAAACTTTGTTTATTCCCTGCAAACAGATCATGAGTATTTGAAGAGTTTGTTGTACTATTAATAATCATTTCATACCAAAGGTAACTGTTTCAAAGTTTCTGTCTTAATTTTCATACGATGGGCTTAAATATACCAAAAAGATTCTGGACATATTTTCTCATGTAAAACCACGTTTCAAGCTGTCTACCAAAGTGATCCTGTGCATGAGGAGGGGAAAAACCCGAAGAAATCCAAGCAACAACAACACAGTAGGAAAAGAAAAAAACAATCGAGCCAAATCAGAATCTAGACATAAAATTATATTATCAAAGGAGTAAAAATGAGGAGCTCTGAAACTTGTTTTCATAGACCACATTATTTGTTTGCAACACACAGCTGTTTCTTGAAATTTGTCAAAAGCAAACTGCCAAAATAACAGGATTGGTATTACTACAAGCAGTGCTATTAATAATAATAATTTGGTCAACTCTAGCTTTACCAGTCCTTCCCTTTCATTACTGGTCCTTTAAAAAGAATTCATTCCTACGCCTAGCTCTACCAACACCACTCTACTTTTCCCCCCCTAATTTCATTCCTCATTCACCTGTTGGAGGCTGAAGATTCAAAATAGAAAATTTTTTATGGAGAGGCATTTTTAGTAAAAGATTAAGTTGAAGAAGCATTACTATTTTTTATATGTTATTAAGCATAATGTTATAGGAAATCTCCTCTCTTCAAAGAGAAGAAATTGCCTAAATATTTAGTACCTCCTCTCAGAATTACTGAGAGATTCAAACTATGACTGTGTAGAAACCCAGAAACCCTTCTAAGGACATAACCTAGAACTCCCTTGTTCCAAATTCTCTGAACCAGAGGGTTTCTTGACTGCTCTTATTTTTTGTGTCTCTTTGGGGTAGATTACTTCCAGCATTTATTTCAGCACAAAACTCACCTTCACAGGGATAGAAAATGAGTCCCACTAAAAGATGAAATTGTAGCCTAGAGAAGAGAGCAATGTCCTGGAAGCAGCTATCTCTCCAGGCTGGACTGCACAATGTGTCAGATGGTGATTATATAAAACATCACAGTGAGTGGCTTAAAATAAAATCATTACAAAATTTCTGAAAGGGAAACTTTGAGCACTGGGTCACAGTTTAAAGTTATCTAGACAGTTTAAAGTTATCTAAACAGTTTAAAGATATCTATATTCAAAGTAGAGGAAATTTAGGCTTGTCCTTACTTTTCTGCTTCATTTATTCCTTACAAACACATAATTTTGGGGGACAGCGAACTCTTTCTGCTCATTTCTTACAAAATCTGGCAGTGCTAGGATGGTCTTACAAATCTGGCAGTGCTAAGTGCTGGATCTGTCTCATCCAGCCCTTATCATGCAAGAAAATCTTTACAAAAACAGATAGAATGAACTTGTATTTCACTGAGAAAAATGTTTACAAGCCATTATAGACTCATTGACAAAATATTTTTTACAAAATGTATACTTTATTTGAACTCTTTTTAAAGCTAGCTGTTATGCAAAGCTTAAAATACTGTAGTGACCGTGGCCATCTCATACAGAAAACTTACCAAAAATCTGTCTCCCATCCTAATCTAAATTTTAAGAAAAATATTTAATGAGAGAAAGCATGACAGTGATTATAAAGGAATCAATTTCCATATGATACGTGAATGTTTGCATTTAATTTTTATGAGGATAAATATTGAACACCTGATGCTTTACAAAATTAATTGTCTGATGCTGGATAGATCAGCTAATATCATTATGAAAATTTCCGAGTGATATACTTACAATTGTCATGCATATTGAAATAAGACAGTGCAGTGGGAACTCTTATTTGCCATGGCAACCATTAATTGGATATGCAGGAGGTGGTGTTTTGCTTTAAATAAATCCAACTGGGTCAGCAATTGAATGTTTCAAATACATGAATTATACAACTTTTCACGTTTTTTTCTCTGGGTTTGAATTAGTTTTTTCTTGATATCTATCTGTTCCTCAGAAACAAATGGGATAAAATTGAGTGGAACCCTGGGACATTTTGTTTTATGATTATTTTAGTGAATGCACATTTTCTATTTCCAAGTCTGACAAATAAGAGCTGATTGTAATTACATTTGTGTTCCTGCCATGTATTCTCAGGCCTCTTTCTGCATTGTTTCTTTCTCATGTGACTATTATTATGGATCAAATAGCTGCTTTGCATAAATCATTTCCATAAAAATGTACATTTGGTTTTTGATTTACAGAGAATTTGACATAGGAGACAGTCTTTTTGCATATCACACTGGGATTTTGAGTAAAATATGTTGGGATGTATGTGAAAATCTAACTTCCAAAGAAATGAATTCTAAGCAAATACTCAAAGAGAAATTATTAAAATCTGAGGACATCAATATTTCAAGGCAGGAAAGTGTGAAGTGCAAAGAAGAGTCTCTTCTTTGAGTTATACATTCCGGGTCATATTCACCAATAATTTGTTTAGAAAGGGTATGACCATTTCTATGTTAAACTCTGAAGGTCTTTATAAATGTGATTAATTTTATACAAGTGAATAGTTGTGACTAAGTCAAGAAAGATGACTGCAGAATTCAAGATCATATTATTTTCTTTTTCCTACCTGTGGAGGCTTCTTACAATATTAAGAAGTTAATATTCCCTAATATATTAATCTTAATATATTAATATTGTCCTGGTTTAGGAAAGCATCTGGATTCAATACAGGACAAAAATATCTCCCTAATATTAGTCAATGAAATATTGATGCTCCAGAATTATTCCACATAGCTTCATCCTGGAGCACAGTCCATGACTTTGTCAAACTCCTAGGCAGGCTTGAACAGAGCCCCAGAGCAGAATTTGGAGCAGGATGTGCACAAAATACTGGGTACCCTGTGTGAATCAATACATGAATTCTCTAGGCGGAGGAAGACTTATCTATAATGCTAAATAATTTGTTGAGTGTGTCCCATCCACTTGCAGTCCTTGTTTTAAGAAAGTGGCATAGTTTGTGGTTTTGTTTTGGATTTTTTTCCATTTACTTGTTTTCCTAAGTAAAACTATTATCATGTAATTTTTTAATATATATACTTTGATAAGTAGATAAGTATCCCAAAAGGCAATTTTATACCATTGCTTACCTGACAGAACCCAGGAGAGCGGAGAATAGACCATTACATTTTCTCTTTTTCTGTGGAAACCACACCACCATATTTCAATCAATAGACCACTTTATAAAAGGTACATTTCCTTCTCATGCAATGCAGAGTGAATCCATATTTAGAAATAGTGCTCTGAAAATGGTCTTTTCCAAAGATACAGGGTATGAAACTTTTATTTATCATTTAACCTTTATTTATCATTTAACCTTTATTCCTACAACTGATTTGAGTGCACATGAATTTATGTGTTTTCCAGATTCCTTCCGGGACCACACCATAGTATTTTTATGTCCTGAGAAAGATGATCCATTTAAATGTATGATTTTAGGTTCAAAATCCTTTTTTTTTTTCCCTATAGATAGTAATTTTCAGATCAAGCACAATTCTTAATTTAATCTTGATACAACAGAAACTATCTCTGACAGTTTTGTTCTAAGCATAATGAGGACATATTAATTTTAATTGAAGTCATCGCAAAGATGTATTGAGCTGAAATCCCGATACAGAACTACAATGGTCAAAAAGTCATGATGAGGACAGGAAAATTTCTGGTTTTAAGACAACTTGTCATGCAAGCCTTTATAAGAGAATCTGTCTAAAAATGTAACCTTCTAAATTATTCCATCACATTTATGCGAATAATAATCCCTTCTTGTCCGTGATAACAAAAACAATATCAAGGAGAGATATGGAAGGAGCAGCAAGGTTTAACTAAACAAGGAAATTGGTAGTAATAAGTATAGATATTTAATTGCCTGTTTTTCAGTCCATTTTTTTTTTTTCTGGAAAAGAAAAAAGAAGAAAAACGTCGAAAGAAAAGAAAGAAAGGTTTTGTTAAACTTTTGTTTTGGGTTCTTCTATTGCAATATTTAAACAAAATGCATTTAATTTATTTGCCAAGTCTTTTTTCTGTGTGAAATGCAGCAACTCTTTGGGGGTTATTGCTGTCAACCAGGCAGCAATCATTTCACAGAATGTGACATTACTTGTTTAGAATTCAATTATGTTTTCTTTCATGTCAAACAACATTAAATGATCATTTGAATTTTGGTCCTTTGACATCAGTAATTGTTACAATTCGTGGCAGATGACTCTTCAAAAATCAGAAACTTGGGCCAATGGAGAAAAATCCTTTTATTTTTCATGTCGATAACAACTGACAATCAAGATGATTCAGCTATGCATATTGCAGTGGAAAAACTTTTTATTTATTTAATTTCTGCATAAAGTGCTAGTCAGAAGTTTGGTTGTGCACCCATTAATTTTAAAGACAGACATTTTCATGACATGTAAATTGGTGGCTGTTTTTCTTCACTCAGGAACATCCTGCATGGCCACCTGTAACAACCCTTCTGGTCTTTCTTCCTCTTTCACTGGATTCTTGGTCACATCCTTGATACACTTCTGAAGATGGTCCTTTACATTGACTGCTTCTCTTTCATCAGGTTTATTTGGTGATATTGACCCATTGTCTAGTATGAGTTGATGGTAGCTGGTAGTCGGAACTCTTTGAGAGTTGTCTAACACGTGGTAGAAGGGAAAAAATATTAAGGGAATCAATGCTTTGGCCTATCAGCTGAATCAGGGTGTGCAAATCTGATTAAAAATGAAATGTAGATAACTGGTTACATTTCCATCTAGTGTTTTGGAAATTCTATAGAGGTATTTATCAAGGGTTCTTCCCTTTTATTTTCTTTTCCCCTTTATTCTTCCCTTAATTTAGCTATCTGAAATGAAAATTACTCTATGATACAAATCTTGCTACAGTCATGTTTGCCTACCTTATTTCTGGATTAATGATCTATGCAGGATGGATTTCAACGCTTTTTAGAAAATATAGCTCTTCAAATTCAGAAAGGTTTGTTATTAGCTGTTGTAATTTATTAAGGGGATTATACTTGTGATCTTTCATCCACACTTATTTAACTTAGCTTCTACAGAGTTTTTACAAGTTAATTGGTTTTGAGCCAATTCTCCCAGAAGTGAAGATTTTTGAATTCACGAAAATGAGTTGGAGAACCTGTTGCCTTTCAACAGAAAATAGGTGTCTGACCCTTTAGAAATCTCTTCCTTAATAATTGAACATGAATTTTAAAAAGAAATTACTTTTTTCACAAGATACAGCATTAACATTATCACAATTTTTGGTTCATTGCTTGTTTCATATAATCTTCTTTCCAGAGTTGCTTTTTTTTTTAGTCATGAGCCTCCTCAATTTTTGCATCTTTAGGACATTTTGCAAAAACCATCTTTTTTTCATAAGTATTAAGAAAAAAAACAAAAAGAAAAAGAAAAAGCCAGGGGAGGCTTTTTTTTCCTTTGCATGGAGATTAGTAGTGCAGCCCAGAAAGCCAACTGTATCTTGGGCTGCATCAAAAGCAGAGTGACCAGCAGGTTTAGGGAGGTGATTCTGCCCCTCTTTGCTGTCCTCATGAGACCCCCCCCCGGAGTGCTGCATCCATCTCTGGGGGCCCCAGCAGCAGCACACAGTAGGACAGAGACCTATTGGACTGAGTCCAGATGAGGATCACAATGATGATCAGAGGGCTGGAGTACTGCTCCTACAAACACAGGCTGATAGAGATGGGGTTGTTGAGTCTGGAGAAGAGAAGGCTCCAGAAGACCATAGAGGAGATTTCCAGTGTATAAAGTGAGTTACAGAGAGCTGGAGAGGGAATTTTTATAAGAGCACGTAGTGACAGGACAAGAGGGAATGGCTTTAAACTAAAAGAGAGTAGATCTAGATTAGATATTAAGAATTCTCCTCTTTGAGGGTGATAAAGCAATGGAACAGGTTGCCCAGTAAAGTTGTGGATGCCCCATCCCTGGAAGTATTCAAGGCCAGCATGGATGGGGCACTGAGCAATGTGGTCTAATGGAAGGTATCCATGCCCATGGCAGGGGATTGGAACTAAATGATCTTTAGGGTCCCCTCCCACCCAAACTGTCCTATAACTCCATGATGATTATTGGCTGAAATAAATATTTTTGTTATGTCTATGTGATGTAATTATTTTTTAATTAAATATTGCTTTTAAAATGGTTTTCAAAACTTATGGAACTGAGAAAGCCATCTCAGTCACACTGTGTATATGACAAAGAATGTATATCTATTATATTGAGGTACTGATTACTTGAAATATCTTATTAAAAACAGTTTAAAATGGACAGATTAACATATATCTTGGACTTCAAGTTGCTCAGATATAAACCCAAATGTGAGCAGTCATCTCTTAACAAAAGCAAGAGTTATTGTAGAATACTAAAAGAGGGCCATGGTTGGCTTTCTCAAAGAATATTCAGTATATCACAATAGCTGAGGATTTTAAGATGCACATTGAATGTGCGTTTTACTATTTACAGATTTGTCCAAGACACATTGTCATATTTGTTTTTGAAGATTTTCTAAAAAAGAAAAATTTAGACTGTTTATTTGGATTATATTGTACCATGGTAGAGATAATTTCAAAATAATCTGCACAACGACCTAAAATAGTGTTACAACCCTAGGTCTGTTTAGCCAGGCTGGTCTTCTCCATTGGCATGTCTTCAGGCATATGGGGATGGCCTGTCTGTAACTAAGTTTTCCTCCTTAAGGCACATCCAGCCTTCCAGTTCTCCTTTCCCTTTCAGGACTGCCTCCCACGGGACTCTCTCAACCAGTCTGCCCAAGGTCTGCCCTCTGGAAGTCCAAGATGACAGTTCTGATGAAGTCCTTGCTTACTGCTACAAGAATCAAAAACTATAATTTCACTATTGTTGTGCCCAAGATGGCTTCCAACCATTCATGTTACCAGTCATGTTATCAGTCCTACTCTGATCACAAACAGTAGGTCCTGAGGGCAAGTGAGTTTCTTCACCAGCTGTGCCATGGAGTTGTTGTCCACACACTTCAAGAAACTCCTAGACATTTTCCTCTCTGCTGTAAAGTATCGCCAGGACAGACAACTGGTGGGTTTTGTTACAGAAAATTTTCCTTGCCGCTTATTCTGTTATTTAGGTGAGAGAGCAAGGTGTAGTTATTTGGTCTCCTTTCGTTTAGAATGTTTGGAATGTTGAGCCTGGGTACTAAAATTTTTTGTTAGCCAGTTCTATGGCTTGTTCCTATAAAAAATACTGTTTATTCTGCTTGTGCCTTCAAATCCCAGAAGCTTTGTGTAGATAATTACATTCTGTGTGCAGGCAAGAGCATGACAATAAGCAATCAGTCAATTGCATTATTGTGAGGGTGATACTATGAGGGCTATATCCAATGTCATTTGCTTCTCTGCACAAAACACTCTGAGTTCCAGTGTTTTCCTGTTATTATATTTTAAATCATAAGCTAACGATGGCTTTATAGTCACTTGGAAGCATGTGTGCTGTGAATACAAATGGGAGGCTAATAATTTTGGTTAAAAAAAAGGGTTTGATTTATAGTGGGATAAGCAGGTAGGAAATGACAACCTTTTTCCTCTCACCAACAGTAGTAATAATAATGATTCTAACATAAATTAATATCATGTGATGATGATGATGATGATGATGATGATTTTATTTAGAATGTTAATTTTAAAACTTTATGCCTATGGTCAGAACTTTATTTTCCTTTTTTAATGCCTTCCAGGAAAATCAAAAGAAAGGAAGAGAAAGTAGTAGTTAAAACTTAATCTCAATTTTTTTTTAACCATAAAAGTAAAAACCCTCATAATTATTGATGTCTTTACACAAAGAAATCCACAAAACTTACTTAGGAATTTTCTTTGACACAGTGTCAGAACTGTGAAAATAATATAATTTTTAACCATCTCAAAAGAGTAGCAATAGATAATACAGTGTCCCAGACCTCACATTTGTGGAGTGCTGTGCTGTTGAAACAATGATAGCATAAAAGTTTTCCTTGACTGTGAGATTTCCTCCTCAGCCAAAGGGGAACACTGAAATGACAAAAAGCCATCAGAATATCTCCTGCTATTTTTTCTCAGAAAAAAAAGTAGGTGGAGTCATGTCCTATTTTATTGTAAGGGGTGAGCTTGCTGTCCTAGTGTTTGCAACATTAGAGAAAAAAAGACACTCTAGAGAAAATGTGTATGGCCCTTCATATATTTTCATACTGTATTATTCTGACAGCCCTTTCTCTGCTTTGTTAAGGACAACATCTCACTCGTGGACTGGTTTTCTCTATGTATATACAGCTAAAGATAAGTAAAGACAGTCAGGAGCTCTTTACTGACTGAAAAATGCTTTCCTCAGCATATAGGGTCAAGGTGAACTTTTGTGAAAATATTCTGTTCGAATATCCATTAGATTTCCACAATTTCACCCCAAAAGAGAAATATATAACTTTTAAAATTGTCTTTGAAACTAAATTTGAAATAGAAATTTAAAGTGGAATCTCCTTTATTCTCTGACCATAAGGACAACATTTTTCTAGAGTATCTATGTCTTAATCTTGCAGTCTGATAAGCAACTCAACAGTCAGTTTCTTTTATTCTCTTGAACATCAGAACTACAAGACTAAATAATGTCCTTGTAATGATTATCTAGTCCAATGTATAGTTTAATCATTTCAGGTTCTTAAGTCTTGCTCAGCACTCATAAATGTTGAAGATCATATTTTGCTCTCTGTTAGTTTCTGTCTAGCACAATTTGAAGAGCAAATATCTGAAGGAAACTTCTGGTTCTGTGGAATCAAGGGTCCTAGATAGCTCTTTAATGATATCCCCACTCTTAACCTGAGATCATCTGTAAAATTTCCTGCCTGCTCCCACTGGCAAGGCAATTCCAGCAGCTGTAGAGTTCAGAGATCTGCTAAATCAGGAACTAAACAATGAACTAAATGCCACTATTTCAGAAGCGAAGTTATTCCACTAGAGAATGGTTTACTATGTAGTATGGGATTTCGTGTTGCTGATGAAGCAACATAAACTTAAAACTGTTTTTTCCTTCCCAGCAGTGTATCTAGGTGACACCACAGGATAAGCCTATTTACAGCCACAAATTGCAGGTGGAAATGCTATCATGGTAGAAAGTGACAAAAGGCTGAGAGATGCTAGGCTAAGAAGTGATGCACAAAACATTAATAGATTGAAGTGTGAATGATACACTTTATTTTAAAGTATATGTGAATAGAATTTTCATATCTAGAACATATATCTAAGAAATGTTGCTTCTTTCATCAGTTGCAGCAGAAATCATGGCATATTCCTGATTTTAAAGCAAGACCAAGTTTTCACTGCACTGGTTTTGCACAAAAAAGATACAAGTAATTATAATTTTCATCTGGATGAATATCCTGATCATGAGAATTTTAATCAGCTCCTCTATTTTTAATTTCAGAAAAAAAAGAAAGTTCAATATTTTAGTTCATTAGAACTGGGCAGAAACTAAATGTATTTGAGAAACATTAAATAAAGTTCTTAACTGTCCCCACCACTACTTTATTCATGTGAAATTAAATGTTCAAAAAGACATCAGAGGTATCAAAGATGAAGAAAATGTGTTTCCTGTGAGAAGTAAGAATGTCCCAGGTGCTGTATTCAAGCGAATATGGGCCATGGCAAGCAAAGTCAGAACAATATAAGATTCAAGGTAAAAAATGGTGAAGTATAAGAAAGAAACAATGATTGCAATTCTGCTAATAATCTTTTGTCACTCAATAAAAACATGTCAGTAAGAAGTAGCACAGATAGAGTACCACAGAGAAGCTACTAATGTTCCCTTGTATTCAGAGCCAGATTAGCTCTGAGCAGGCTTTGTTGAGCTAGCAATTTATGCAGCTAGGACATTTTGCCATGGCTGTCCTGCGAGACATCATGGAGTTTGATCTGAGAGAATCATTGTCACACTCTTCTGATACAAATTGCGTTTTTCTTAACACACCTTTATTTGTTTTCTTTTTCTTTCTTTCTTTCTTTCTTTCTTTCTTTCTTTCTTTCTTTCTTTCTTTCTTGTTTGGATTTCAATTTTACACCAATGAATGTAGGAAAAACAAAAGTCAATATTGCAGATATAGTGATTTATTTTATTTATTTTGCATTATAACTATATCAGTTTTAAAGCTGTTGGGAGGTTGAAAACAGAGTTAAGAATCCAATTAAGTAGCTGGGTAATTTTCCTGCATACTTTTCTTTGCTGGGATCGTTTTCATCTGGCTAAAGTTTCAGAATGATTATATGGGTTGCAGCTAAAATATTAACTGAAGTTTTATATATCCATTATCAGTGTTTGATTCAGAGACTTGGAGAGGTTGATTTACAATGAAATTGAAAAATTTAATGTAAGAAATGGAAGTTGGAGTCCTAACTTTGAAAACTCAATACTTACAAGTTGCAGATAGTTTTTGCTTGATGGAGGGCTGGAAGAAAACTTATACAAGAGTATCTGCGTAACATATAGTGTTTCAAGGAGAAAGGCTAGGACCATGACAAGAATTATCTAGGAAGATCATAGGGAAGGACTGTTCCTGATTTAAAAAAAAAAAATTATAAAGCACTGATATTTACTTTGGATTATTATTTTACTTCTCACAACATAAGATTTAGTATTTGTTGATGTTAAAAGCTTGCTTAGAGATGTATGGATAGTCCCTGAAGCACAGAAATTATTTAGATTTTAGAAAATTGTACTTTTACACAAAATAATAAGCAAGATGCAGGAAAATATAATTAACTGTTTAAACAACAAATAAACTGAGACACCAATTATTAACATTATGAAAGTGACATTTTAGGCAACTGAATGCTTTATACTCTGGCAGACACAACATAATAATATATGAACATAGTATGCAATTTTCTTTTAAAATAACACCTTTTCATAGTTTCTCTATTTTGTTTGTTTCCTATTTTACTACTAGCTTCTACGCAATAATTTTAGCAGAGTGCTCTTTATGTTAGAAATTTTACCCTTCATGTTACATAATTAAATTTTTCAGCTAGGATATATATTTCCCAGTGCCTGGGACTTCAAATATAATTTTCATTTGGAAATATTTTTAGTTTTCACAATATCAAAGGAATCCATGGGAATATAACTTTACTCCAAGACTAAAAGCAGGGAATATAAATTAGGAAGAGTCTTTTAAAGTAGTTTTGGTTATTTTCAAGATAGATGAAAGCAGTGAGAGAAAAACATCCGTTTTTCCTTCCTAGTTCTCACAACTAACTTTTGTATCAGCAAATTTAGTTGATTAAATACTTCTGAGCCAAATAACTTTCCGTGCATGAGCTCTTACAGGTGCCAATTCGCCTCAAAATCAATGTGTTTGCATTGAAGGTTTAAGAAATAGTTCATATATTAGTTAACTCCATCAACCACATTTTTAAACTCTTAAAAATTATATTGTTGAAAATCAAGTGGCCCTGGAATATGGTTTTATTATTTTTTAAGTTTTGGGTTGTTTTTTTTTTCAGATGTGAATAGGTAAAAATGAGCATAACTCAAAATAATCATTGTTGGAGAATAAAAAATTGCATTTTTCTACAAATGAGATAAAACTATTAAATTAGCATATCGGAGCAAAAAATTGTGATTTAAGATCTATATCACAAAGATAGAGTGAACACGATGATGTATTCAACCTGTATTTGAGGAGTTAATGGGATCAATAGCATTACTTGTATAAAGTTGTCTTGCTATAACTTATGAAAAAAGTATGTTAAAAGTGACTCTACAATCAATTCTTAAAAGTAGATACGTACATAAACCTTGAAAAGCCTAGCAAAAACAGGTAAACTACACACCATTAAACCTCCAAATGTCTTAGTTTTCCTTAAATAAAACGGCAAAAAGAGCTGAACTCTCTTAAAGCATAATTAACCCGAGAAGAAAAACAAACAACCCCCAAAAAAAATCCCACCCTACAAGAAAAAAACCCCACACAACAACGAAACAAACCGCAGAAACAGAGGCACAGGTAAATCATCAGTGAACTTGGCCAAGTATATTTAATAAACACTTCAATGAAAAATTAAAACTTCCTTATATCTTAATGGGAGAGTGTGTTTGGATGGATCAAACATGCATTAGAGCAATACAGTCTCCAGTAGCTGTCAGTTCAGCCAAATGACTTCTCTACAGGATGCCTTCTGTGCGTCACAAAGCCTCCTCAAACTGACAAACGTCTTGCCACTCACTGCAAGATGCATGGCTGTTGTGCACAGCAAGGACTAAATATGTCATTACAATATGGCATACTGTGTATGCCTAATTTGTAGTGTCATGTGAGAGCTAAAACCTGGAACAGAGCCCTGAAGGCACAAGGACTAATGAACTCTGCCTGGCTTCAGAAGAGTAATCCCTCACTGACATACAATGGCCCTTTTCTTTAGACTGTGTTGATGAAAATTTTCTAATCTTTCATGCCAAGTGACGTCTTCTTAACTGAGCAAGACAGAATGTCCTCCTAACATTAACCTTCCCATACCAAAATACAGTACAGTTACAATCTTCTGAGTTAATTTGAAGGATTTCTATTAAAACATAGGAGAAGAAGAAGGAAAAAGTAAAGTAAAAAAAAAAAAGAAAATTATTAGCCAGATCCTCCCAGTTTAGCTGTGGACTTAAAAATTAAATATAGATTTAAATAGAAATAAAAAAAGT
The DNA here is from genome assembly GCA_013397075.1 of Rhabdornis inornatus. NCBI lineage: Eukaryota > Metazoa > Chordata > Aves > Passeriformes > Rhabdornithidae > Rhabdornis > Rhabdornis inornatus. The sequence goes on along the minus strand of VWZS01000312.1, from coordinate 16,314 downwards.
AAATATAAAACTGAGTGAAGAATGCTGTATAATAGTAACATTTATCTCAAACCAGACACATGCACAGGTTTCCATAACAGGCCAAGTTCATTAATGTTAATACCAGCATCAAACGACTAATATTATGATAATGCATTAAAATTTAACTATTCGTTTTTTTTTCTTCACAAGCATACTATATTGGACACAAGATACTTTAAGAATACCAGTTTTATGCATAAGGACTTACGTGTAAATATAGCAAAACCTGAAATCTTGAGATCCCAGAATGCTTTTATAAGAAAAATTAGTTGCCCCAATTATTGTTTTTTTCTAAAGTAAGTAAATATCCTTGTAATTTCAGGAGGTGTTGGATAAGATGTTGGCTTGATATTTTTCTTTATGATTTTTTTAAAAACTATATTAGGTAATCCTAAAAAGACCAAATTTATGGATTTACCATGGGGAAGATTCCAGGTTATCTGCTTCCATTACCCATTGCCTATTCCATGCTGCCCAATCCTCTTCCATATAGGAGAGTTAGCAAGTGCCTCCTGCATATCTGGGTCAGAAAGACTTGGGATGATTCACATCAGACAAAAGCTACACATGAACACAAACAAATTCTTCCCCATGTGTTCATCAGCCTGACTCTGTCTATCCAAGTCAGGAGAAAATAGCCAATAACAGATATTTACTGAAACTAGAAATGAGACTCTCTCTGTGGCATGCAATTTTCTTAATTCAGCTACCTAGGATTTCCAGAACCTGCATCCAAATCACCATGTTGCTCTAGGCAGCAGTGGACCCTACTGCCAAGAATGCTCTGAATCTTTTTCTTCCAAATGTGCTTTTTTTCTAGTGTGTTCAGCCTCCATATTACTGTTAGCATGACCTTCAAATCCTAGGCTGATGGCAGCTATGTGATTTGATCCTTATGATGTAATCCTTTCCTTATCTTTTTCTACTTACTCAGTTACCTATCACCAAACTGAACCAGAAACATCTCAGTAACAGGAATTGGAGTGTAGTCGTTACTCCCAAAACTCTAGGTTATTTACATGTACTGATACTGTTATTTTCTTATAGACAGAGCAAAAAAAAGGGTTTTTGAGGAGATAGAATATGTGAATTTATGTCTCATTCATTTTCTAGACCTTTAGCTGTCTCAGAATATATCAGATCAAACCAATCTTGGGCTGCAAAAGTTGGTCCACCATTTACATTTCGAAGTATAAGGGGCTGTTGTTAAATCCTGGAGAAAACAGTTCATGCTAAACCTGTCAAGCATTCTGCACCTCTGTATATTTAATTTCAGTTACATTTCTGATGCCTGTGATGAAAACAGTCCAGCTAGTTTTGATAAGCTCAATTAAGATAGCGACATTAAAACCAGAAAAATTGTGTTATGTGTATGTAGTGTCCCACTCCTACATAGCAGGGAGCATCCAAGATTCTCAGATGTCCAGGTTTGAAAAAGAGCAGCAAAAGTCAAAAGGGTCTAAAAAAAAGAAAAACTCACTAAGTTTATCAATGCATTACACACCTGGCATGATGATGATGATGAAGAAAGGAGAAGGAGAAGGAGAAGGAGAAGGAGAAGGAGAAGGAGAAGGAGAAGGAGAAGGAGAAGGAGAAGGAGAAAAAGAAGGAGAAGAAGAAGGAGAAGGAGAAGGAGAAGGAGAAGGAGAAGGAGAAGGAGAAGGAGAAGGAGAAGGAGAAGGAGAAGGAGAAGGAGAAGGAGAAGGAGAAGGAGAAGGAGAAGGAGAAGGAGAAGGAGAAGGAGAAGGAGAAAAAGAAGGAGAAAAAGAAGAAGGAGAAGAAGGAGAAGAAGCTCTCTAGCTCTTCATGAAAATGAGTTAGCATGTGTAGTCTGTTCTTCTAGAGGTTTCCAGAAATGGTCTGGGGAGCTTTGAGGGTCTTTAGGTCATCCCAATATCCCCTCACACCCCCCTGCCCTGACCTTGGTCATGCCTGCTCCTTGACCTCATTTCTGCACTTGTGCTGGATGTTGTGCTGTCATCGTGGACCCAAACAGGAAAACTGACTCCAGAAAGTTGCTGTTGTACCTTCATACTCCCTCCCTTTCTGAGCACATCCCGCTCTAACTTGTCCAGTTGAATGGTCATCGGTGTTTGAGATGAAGTAATGCATTAACTCCTTACTGCCCTGGCACCTACAGGGTAATTAAAATGGGATAAACTTGGCAGAATTATTCTTATAGGAAAATATGTAGTACGCATATAGGCAGATAAAAGTATTTGCCAAAGGTAATAAATTCACTCAGTAAAATGAAAACAGAAGAATTTTTTTCATTTTCCTGAATCAGCATGTGAAAGCCTGAAAAATGAGAATTACACTTTAATTTGAGTGTGTTGGTGATGACCATTTTAAACACATAATGGACTTTTAGTTGAAAATTTACATTATAGTGAAGATTAAAATCATAATTATCTCGGTCAAGGATACCTATTAAATTTAAAGAATTGCTTATTACAGGGGAGTGCTTTGGCCTTGACTCTAGACTAAGGTCAGGTGAGACCATAACTCTGATCTTTAAATTTGCCCTATGGAGCTATGTCTAAGTGTCACCTAGTACTCCTAACAAGACGACATATATTCTCGACAGCAATAGGCTAAGGGCTAGAAGTCAATACTCATTTCTACTTAGTGTTCAACAGAAATATTTAGAGAGAAAATCTCATCAAGGATTGAAACTCGGTGAAGTAAAGTCCTGGGACTGTTGAGTTACAGCTGCTGCTGTGTTACGGTGTTTGCGTGCCCTTTTGCATTGGAATTTTTTTCTCTGAGGAGTGGCTCAGTAGCCAAAAACTTACCCCAGCTGCAGTAATAATGTTCCATATGCACATGACTTACAAAATCCAGCCTGAATGCACACTTGCTGTGCTCTTCCTGACCAGAGGAAGCTCTACTTCATTGTTCATTATTTCACCATTTCACTTTCTCTAATGATTTTTTCTCTTTTTTTTATCAATTTGTCTTATTTTTAACATTATTTTCTTGACCAAAAGAATGCTCATCCCTAATAATTTTGCTACCTGAATGTTCAGTCCCACCATTTAAAGGGCTGTTAAATCAAGTGCTACGATGGCCTTCAAAAAGACTGTTGCGTGGGAACTGGTAAGTTACACTCTTATTCTTTTCTTCACTTGTGTTAAATGATTAGTCCTCACTGCACAAGACAAGAAGTATTGTACATGGAGAAATTCTTTCTAGGATGCTTGGTAGCAATTTAGTTTAAATAAATTCCATACAGACATGTACTACTCTTTTGGAAGACTGGAAGATATTGGTTCTTCTGATTTCAAAAAGCTACATTATTAAAGATAAAAATTAGCATGCTGACAATAAATACCCATTTTACTTCTATTAAACTATTATTTTTAATAATGAGCTTTTATTAATCACTTTAATATCATAATTGCCTTTGCATGCCTATGTTTTAATTTTGTTTACAATGCACATTTTTTTCAAAATTCCCTTCTTTTTTCTCAATTTAATTTAATGAGAAGTAGCTGCTCATTTAAAAATAAAAGAAAGAAAAAATATTCCACTTAAAAAAGAAATTTCAAAATTGCTTTTGGAAAATTTCTAATTGAATTGCAAATTCAAAAGTTTCCACAGAAAATTATAACAGTATAAATTATAAAATGTCAAGAGAATATAATTTTGAATCCTGATAAAATAAATGTTACAAAGGTTTTAATGGAAAGAAAATAAATAAATAAACTAGTATTGGCAGTCATGCAAAAAAATTAGAAGTAATATAGTTTGTACAATGTACAGATTTTAAAGGAATTTCATTCTGCTCAGCTGAAAAAAAGACAATTATTTTGAAGCTATTATGGCTTATGGGTGAAGGTTTTATTTTTTAATTAATCACTGTTTCTTTTCTCTTCTCTGAATATTTTCACTCTAACCTTCTTACCTGTAAGAAGCACTTCAGCACTACTTTTCTTAAATGCACTTTTTATGAGATTAGTAAAAGTTTGTTTCTGACCTTTAGAGTGTTATAATTTCCTCCAAATGTATTTCCATATTTACAGACCGGCTTCCCTTTGTTATCTATATTAATCTCAATCCTTTTTAAGCAGTATAAACCAGGGAGGTTGTGTTTTCAGTTCTGCAGCTGGTGATACAGTCTAGTGACTGTGAATCCATGATTTAATCATCTCGCTTTTATGTACCTTCAGGAAGAAAATATAAAGTAAAAAGTTGGTATTGATAGAGAGCTTATGCCAGTTTCTATGAATCGTATGATTATTCCTGCGATTATTCCTTTAATAAATACTAAGATAGGTTGGATATAAAAATGGCTGAAGATCATATGTCTGGGCATTCAAGGAAACAATGCCAACTGAACATGTGCCCTGCTCAAGTCTTGTAGAACAAACATACTCCCAAGCATATCACAAGGAGTCCTGTGCCTCCTAAATCTTCCCAAGAAAACTGCTCTAGCTCAATAATTGTTTTAATTACTTGCATTGAATGTTTATCCCAATGGGGATGCTTCTTAAAAATTCAATAGAAGTCTGAATTAATACAGGAATTAATAAGGGGCATTTAGTTGTCTTTTCATTCTTAAGTGTTCATCACAAACTTTTGTTGTCTGTGTTTTGTTTTGTGTTTTTTTATCCTTACAGCCGCTTTATCAGAAATGATTTTAACAAAACAGAGTAATACAAAGCAATACTGTCTTGACTGACAATATTTTTATTGCTTAGTAGTAAATGACTGTTATCACATCTTACCTAGTCTCTGTCCTCTTTTTTCAATTAGATACTTAGATGCCACATTCTCTTCAAACTTCATAAATTCATATCTGAGTTTTCTAAAGACTCCATAAAGTTTTTGGTCATACACACAGTTTCAAAACATTTCTTTCCCTGGGAGAATACTCAAATGTCAAACAAACTAAATGCAAATTTTAAATGCACTCATCAAAAAGAATGAAGTTAGGAGACCTGTCAAAAGTGTGCAGCTCAGGTGACAACTGTATAATTGCTAAGAATAAGAATCTGTTAACAATGAACTATGAAGCATTGATGGCATTAAAAGAAAACAATATATGGTAAACAATAATGATAGAGATAACATCTTCTCATTTGCCTCTGACTTTCAGACATGTACAAACTCTACTATTCTATTAATTAAACCTGGCTTAATAGATTTGACATTTATTAAGTGAAAGAAATACAATATAAACTTGTTTAAACCAAAGGCTAAGTAGTACCAAATAAATTAGATTAGATGCACTAGTGGCCTATATGCTATTAGAAATCTATACATCCAAGTATTATCTTCATTTTTCTATATCAACCTGAAAATACCATCCTTTGGTGCTCTGTCCCAAACTTCTGGATTTCAGAGAATTGTGATTATAAACTCTTAATTTTTTTGAGAGTTGTAAAGTGTAAGCAGATCCAAGAATATCTCTCTGGTGACTTGACCCAAGGGAATTGTATGAATTTGTGTCGGGAGGTTTGGGTTACAGTTGGNTATCACTCTCTACAGCAGCCTGAAGGGTAGTTGTAGTCAGATAGGGGTTGATCTCTTTCTCCAGGCAGCAACTGACAGAACAAGAGGACACAATCTAAAGCTGCCCCAAGGGAAATATAGGTTGGATATTAGGAAAAAGTTTTTTACTGAAAGAGTAATAAAGTACTGGAATGGTCTGCCTGGGGAGGTAATGGAGTCACCATCCCTGGATGTGTTTAAAAAAAGATTGGATGTGGCACTCAGTGCCTTGGTTTAATTAAGGTGTTAGGGCATGGATTGGACTTGATGGTCTTGAAGGTCTCTTCCAACCCAGTGATTCTGTGATATTAGATATTGGGAAGAGGTTTTTCATCCAGAGGGTTGCTGGGGACTGGAACAGGCCCCCAGGGAAGTGGTGTGCACCAAGCCTGACAGAGTTCAAGAAGAATTTGGAAAATGCTCTCGGGCATATGGCATGATTCTTGGGGCAGTCCTATGCAGGAAGCTGAACTTCGATGATCCTTGTGAGTCCTTTCCAATCTCAAAATATTCTATGATCTTTCAATGTAAAACTGCATATAAATCAAAGTAGAATAAATGTAAACTGTCTTCACAGAAACTTCCAGAAAATATTTTTTTCTTCAGAAGACCATTCATAAATAACTTCCAGATTCTGAAATTAATTTCTTGAGCTTCATATCAAAATTTAAATAATTGCTTTGAGGAGAGATGAATTCAGATGAATAATAATCAGAAAAGAGAAGAGAAGAGAAGAGAAGAGAAGAGAAGAGAAGAGAAGAGAAGAGAAGAGAAGAGAAGAGAAGAGAAGAGAAGAGAAGAGAAGAGAAGAGAAGAGAAGAGAAGAGAAGAGAAGAGAAGAGAAGAGAAGAGAAGAGAAGAGAAGAGAAGAGAAGAGAAGAGAAGAGAAGAGAAGAGAAGAGAAGAGAAGAGAAGAGAAGAGAAGAGAAGAGAAGAGAAGAGAAGAGAAGAGAAGAGAAGAGAAGAGAAGAGAAGAGAAGAGAAGAGAAGAGAAGAGAAGAGAAGAGAAGAGAAGAGAAGAGAAGAGAAGAGAAGAGAAGAGAAGAGAAGAGAAGAGAAGAGAAGAGAAGAGAAGAGAAGAGAAGAGAAGAGAAGAGAAGAGAAGAGAAGAGAAGAGAAGAGAAGAGAAGAGAAGAGAAGAGAAGAGAAGAGAAGAGAAGAGAAGAGAAGAGAAGAGAAGAGAAGAGAAGAGAAGAGAAGAGAAGAGAAGAGAAGAGAAGAGAAGAGAAGAGAAGAGAAGAGAAGAGAAGAGAAGAGAAGAGAAGAGAAGAGAAGAGAAGAGAAGAGAAGAGAAGAGAAGAGAAGAGAAGAGAAGAGAAGAGAAGAGAAGAGAAGAGAAGAGAAGAGAAGAGAAATTAATTAGGAGAGTTATAGAATGATTTGGATGGAAGAGAATTTAAAGATCAGCTGGTTCTTACTCCACCCTGCCATGGACACATTACCAGACCAGGTTGCTCAGAGCCCCATCCAGCCTGGCCTTGAACATTTCCGGGGATGGGACATCCACAACCTCTCTAGGCAACCTGTTCCAGTGCCTCATCACCCTCACAATCAAGATTTGTTTTCCTAATATCTAATCTAAACCTACTCTCTTCCAGTGTGAAGCCATTCTCTCTTGTCACTGCATGCTTTTGTCAGTAGTCTCTATATTTCTTGAAAGCTCCCTTGAGATGCTGGAAGGCCATAATGAGTTCCACCTGTTGGTTCATCTTCTCTTTTCCAGACTGCAAAAATCCACTTCTCTTTGCCTTTCACCTTGGAAGATGCACTATGTCCCTCTAATCATCTTGGTGGCCATCCTCTGGACTCATTCCAAGAAGTCTATGTCCTTCCTGTGCTGGATACCGCAGAGCTGGATGCAGCATTTCAGATGAGGTCTCACCAGAGCAGAGCAGAGGGGCAGAATTCCCTCCCTCACTCTGCTGCCCACACTGCTTTGGATGCAGCCCAGGACACATTTAGCTTTCTGGAATACTAAAGCACACAGCTGGGTCATATCCAGCCTCTCACCCAGCAGCACCTCCAAGTCCTTCTCACAGGGCTGCTCTGGATCTGTTCATCCCACAGCCTGTGTTGATACCAGGGATTGGCCTGACCCAGGTGCAGCACTCCACACTTAGTCTTGTTAAATGTCATGAGATTCCCATGGGCCCACCTCTCAAGCTTGTTCAGGTCCCTCTGCATAGAATCCCATCTTTCAGGTATGTCAACAACACCACTCAGCTTGCTGTCATCTGCAAATTTGATGATGGTGCAGTCAATCCATTAATTGACGCGGCCTCNAGGACAGGGAACATTCCAGGTACTTGGGAGGGCCCGGGGAGGATTGACACTTAACTGAGAGGGGTTTGGGCAGGTGCAACAGGGCAAGGGCGGGAAAGGAAGACCTGGGGCAGACCATTTCAGAGGGGAAACACCGGGGAGAAACCATTACAATTATAAATGAAATCAACTTATAATAAACTTAAAACTTGTGCACCGCAACAATTAATATGGTTATTTTATGGGAAATGGTTTTGGACTTATTACATTTCTTTCAGATACTCAAGAAGTAAGTGATTCAGAAATACAACCAGGCGTATGTGTACATTCTTCAGATTTTCATTAGTGTACCCTGCCAAACTGATGTCTTCTTTGTTCCATGGCTGACATTATTGAACTAAATTTTTAAAAGAATCAAGACTTTTGGGTGTGCTTTCTGGGTAGTTTTAGATAATAATCACCCTATATGTGGCTATTAATACAATTATCCCATTCTACTTTCTTCTGAGCTTCTTGTGTTGGCTGCTATCTCTCATATTAAATGAAATCATTGAGTGTTTTAAACTGAAGCTGTCATGCCTTCACAGATTCCCCATAGTGTTCCATATGCCCAAGTCCTGACTTATAAAAAAAAATGAATAATACAATATTACAAAGCACTTCATGCAGCATGTTTTTTCAATGCTGTCACTAACTATGGGTTATAACTATGATTATTTATTTATATCCACACAGATACACATTTGATTTTTTATTTGCTCTTCTATGAATAGAGGTTTTTGCACTCTTCTTTTTTAAATAGACATTTAATAGTAACATGAGGGAATAAGTGCAATAAATCTAAAAGTTGTATTAAACACATACCTGTTAATTGAATTGTTTTCCCTCTTTGAATGTCTCATGTTTCGTAATAGATCCTTAAATTTAATTCTGAGTGATGAATTCAGGCTGTTACAGCAAGAAACAGAACAGGCACAAAGGGCTGATTTGTACATCTGGGTCTTTCAGGCCATCTATGTGCAATTGTCTTCAGTGAGTCATTAATATATATCATAAGCATAAAAGATTTTTCTTTTTTTTTTTTTTTACCTCGAAGGTGCATAACAGCAACAACAACAAAGATACCACGCGTGCGTTTTCATACTAGCAATTTTTACCTGTAAATTTCCCCTTCCTTCCTCTGTTCACTTTGAGAACTAATTAGGAAGACATTTACACAGTTTCTATAGTGATATTATCTGCTGATATCAGCTTCATGCAGCCAGAACAGTAATATCAGGGTCTTTTAAATGTATAACACACATCTCAGAAGAGGCACAATGCATTTCTTGACCAAAGTCAGGAACTCTGGCAGCGACTGGGATCATCTGCATTTCACTTTCAGCCAGACAGCAAGTCTTCCCACATAGATATTGTTCAATAGGTAAAAAATCAGACTTATGTGATCCTACATACTCAGTTTATAATTATAAGCTGAACTAAATTTTTGCCAAACAGTTAAAAGATCAATGAACCAGATTTACAGGTCTAGACTTACAATTTGATGTCAGCTTAGAGAGTCTGTATCTAGAGCATATATCTATCCTTGTTGACTGTTTCTTTTTGGACAACAAAAATGGGGTTCATGTCACCATATTTTAGCCATCTGTGGTCTAGATGTCTTATCAAGGCCCAAAATCTGGGCTCTCTTATACACCAGAGAGAGAAAGATGTAATTTATCCTTTTTTTGTCAGACCAGTTTCTCCCTGGAGCTGTTTTTCTCTGCTGACTACAAAGGTATTTTTAAAACATATCCACTAAATGCTGAGATTGTAAATCTAAAATGAAAGGAGGTTAATTCCACCAAAAGTAAGGAATGGCAAAATATTTTTTGTGAAAATGTTGGTATTTGTTATTAATTTGAATAATTGTCAAGCTTGTCTGCATATGACTTGTGTGTATTGTCTGATTGTCCTTGAAATGTGTGAAAAAGTACCTTCATTCTCATTTGTTCTTTTATTAAGACACATTTTCACACAGCAGGTATTTAAATTCAGAGAACTTCAAAACATGCTCAAAATTAGTGCATGATTAAGCATTTCCTTGAAACGAGAGCCAACATTTTTCTCTCGTCAGATTGCAAAAGGTTTAAACTCCAGCTGTCTTAATGAAACAAAAGCTGTGGGTATAGTAATACAGCAAATCCATTACTGAACACAGCCCTCAATTAGTGCTGAGGATTGAATGCAATCTCTGTCATTACCAGCATAGCCACTTCCCTTGTCCTCCAAGGTGTGGCAGCTATTCTTATACTATAGTCATGTATGCAAAGCTGGTAGCAGCATTGCAGAGGAGAGAGTTACTGACTGCTTTGTGTGATTAATAAAAACTGCATTTTTTACACCTGTAGTTATTCTTCTTTCTTTCACCTGTAGTATTTTGTACTGTTCTTTATAGTACTAACTTTAATGCTTTAGGTATACAGTGTACATGCCATAAAGCTGAGGTCATAGTTGCTTTCATTTTTTATATCTTCAAAACTTGCTTTGAAAGCACAGCAACCTGAGCTGTCACGGTAGTTAATTGGAAACCATACTCCCAAAAAGGTGGAAGAGAGGTCATGAAGCATAGGAAACTCACGTTCAGATGTTTTCTAACTTTCAAGTGCTTAAAGTTTCAACCATAAAAATGTTTTTATTTACAAATATTGTGAACAAATGAAAATACAGTTGTACATGCTTCTTTGGCTCCCTAGACAAGGAAATATTTTTTAAAAATAAAAGATTAAATTCCATAATTTAAGTTCTTAAACTATCACTGGTGTCTCTAGATTTTCTAGATCACTGACCTAATGGATTAAACAACATCACACAACTCCACACCATATCCAATGAATGATGTGATAAGGATTAATAACATACAACATATTCCTGAGGCACACATGTTACTTGAATTTCCTACTCTGCACAAAAAGACCAGAGTCAGGGTTTTAAAATGTGAATTTTATTAAAAAAACCCCAAAACAACAAACAACCCCCCCAAAAAAAAACAAAAAATGAAAAAAAAAACAAAACAAAAAAACCCCAAAAAAAACAACACCAACAAAAAAAAAACAAAAAACAAACAAAAAACCAAAAAAACACACACACAAAAAAACAAACAAAAAAACCAAAACCAAAATAAAAAACCCCAACCAAACAAAAAAAACAAACAGAAACCAACTTCTCTTTTTTCAAATTTTTTCTTCCTGTCAGTCTTTTCTAGGCTGATGCTGCCTAACTGCATTTCCTCTTAATTTCCCTCACCCTCTCTATTCTTTTCACCTCAGCAGTTCCAGACACTTCACAGAAACACAGAATGGTGTAATGTTAGAAGGACTTTTAAAGGTCAGCTACTGCAACCCCCTGTTTCCATGGGCAGGGACATCTTCCACTAGATCAGACTTCTCAGAGCCCCATTTAGCCTTAATTTGAACACTTGCAACTTCAAGTTGTTCATCCCAGGATTGTTTGAAAACACCATTTTACAATGGTGGAATGGCATTCACATTCCCAGCCTGTGTTCTCTGTCAAGCAGGATTATCTCATATCTTTCAAGTCCTTGTTTCTTTTCCCAAAGTTCATTCTGTACTTACCTGCCCCTCTTACCCCTTTTGCTCAGTAAAGCTTTTCAATATTGCCTTGTGATTCCTACACTCTTTAGAGGCTCCTTATTCTATTTGTCTTCTCTATCCTACCTGATATCCTTATCCTAAGACAAAGAAACAGATTCATTCCTTCAGCAGCTCTCTCCTTCCACAGCCTCATCTCCTTGTTTAAAATCCATGTTTCAAATAGCCCCAGAAGTCCTGAACTGAATAGATCCCATTTGCTGGAATCATGAGTGAAGCACGTAACTCTTAAGTGGTTACAATTGCTGAAGTGCAAAATGTCAAATCATAATATTTGAAGCACCTTCTGAAGGGCAGGGATTTTTCAAAGGCATTTAAATTTTGGCAGAATTACTCAATACATATCTAGGAAAAATAAAAAAGACAAAATGCTTTATTGCCAAAAGAGCATTCTTTCTTTAATCTAAATTTCAGGTCTAAGTTTTAATACTTGTTATATATTTACATATTGTGGAAAAGGCCTTCATGTCCTTGCTAGAAGACACTTAGGGAAATATGACCTCTTGTAAGAAAGATCAATTTCATGGTCCAGAAAAAAATGGGGGTCTTTAAAAGTTAAACTAGGGAAAATTTCTTCATCATCCCATTTTTGTCTCAAGTTTTTGATCTTATTCATGCAAGTGAGATGCAATTACCAGAAAAGCAATACATTTTTCTTTCATGACTGGCCACACCAGTATTCCCTCCTCATCAGTTTACTCCTAATCCTGATCAAAGTGCTGAAATTCAGAGACTAGAAACATTTTGCAAAATTATATGTCAAATGTTTTCAAGATAGAAGAAGAAATTATGTCTATATATATTTAAAAAAAACTTTAGAGCATGAGATTAGAAGATTTTTGCATGATCCAACAAAAGTGATAAAGATTTATTTCAGTCATGCTTCTTACTTCAGCAAAATGAGTTTTCACAATTAATTGGATTGTAAAAATTTGCACTGAATATTCTTATTAAGTATTTTTTTAAAATTTCTCTAAAACTACTTTTTCTTTTTTATGATCATGATTTTTAGTATTTACTTATCTTTTCCATTTAACTTCAAACACTTGTATATATTCTGTCTTTTAGACACTGAACAAAGAAAGTCCAGTCAATCTTGCTGATTTTCAGTTAAAAAAAAAAAAATCTCAAATTGTATGACAATGATGTTTCATAGGTTTCATGTCAACACAAACCAAATCACAGTAAGACTGCTATGATACAGCCAGGTTTGGTCCACAACTGTTAATACCCAGTTTTCAGGAGAGAATTTGTAAGGAATTTTTTTAATATGTTTTCTGTATTTACATATAATTTTGGCACACACAAACTATACTGGATGCTAAAATATTTGAACATTTCAACATGTTTAGAGAGGTTATAGATGTTCTCTATTTTTTTAAATTATTGTCTCTAAATTTAAAAATGATTGATCTTTTATACCAATTACTATGTCTCCCTTGGTTTAAATTAAAAATACATGAAAAAATATATATTTAAATAATGCTTAATACCTTTTTTAACATCTGTACATGTGAATTTAAATTATTTTTATATTAATTAAAATCAGTGTATTTATACATATACATACATTTAGTCATATGTATGGACAACTATAGAAACACACACACACAGTGAAATACATTTCCTGTGAAGTCAAAAGCTTCCCAGGCTGGAAAAGCTCTACTATTTAGAGGCAAGTTCTTCACAGAATTATGTGAATTTTCTTGCCTGGCATGATGATGGCCTTCACATTTTTGTACATAAGCTGCACCTAATGTGGGCACAAAAATCTATCCCTCCAAACCATGCCTGTAAAAGCTGATTGCTCTGTCTCTGAGTGCAAGACAAGGGCACAAATATTTCCAAACAATATCCAGCAATATTAAAAAAATCTTTTTCATTACAATTCAACTCAACTATAAGCCAAGGTTTCTGGAAATGTGCTACCTAGCCAATTGAGTACTTCATGGCCACAGTGTTCCTTACTTAAGATAAATAAAACTAAAGCTTCCCAATTAATTACGAGTTTTCATGATTTCACTGTCAGACAAATTGATTCGGTTGTACACTCAATTTGATTTTGTGCTGAACAGCAAATGACTTGCTTAGAAAATAAAGAAATGTGGTTGGAACAAGGCTTTAATTAATTCTATTGAAAAATACCTCAAATGCAATATACCCTAAAGAAATACTCCTCCAACTATATTCAATAAAGGTTGTTTATCAAAGGGATTATTTCCTTTAGGGAATTTCTTAGAATTTTCTCTTTAAATAAATGAAGGCCCAAAAAAAGCAAGCTTTTACTTCTGTGACCTTGAAGGAAAACCTTAGTACAAAAATTTGCTTCAACGAGAAAGAGTGTTTTACTTTTAAAAATATTTCATTTCCTCTGTTACTAAATCTTATAACAAATTAACCCTCAGATCTCTGCTAAAACATTTCCTTTTTTTTAATCAAAAGTACACCTTTCCAGTTATGGAAATCCATTACGAAGGATATAGAATGTAATATATATAGAGGGTATAATACCTTAAATGATATTTATATGTAATAAAAGCATTGTTCTTTTAATAAAATAATTGTTTACCTAAAACCTGCTGTACCTACACTTGCATGTTATTTTTAAAAATCATGAAATATTCTCTTAACACAAATACTTTGATTGGTGGCATTGATAATGGCAATGATATTGACTAACTTGTGTTTAATGGTTTGCTAGAGTCAGAGTAATAAATCAGAAATCCACTAGAGTTTTCAAATAGGACTGCATTGGAGTTTTCAGACAAATTAATTGTATTATCTAATTGGGTGCACTGCAAAGGGTTGATGGTTCCCTTTAATAACTACTTAAGTAATTCTAAATCAGAGAGGAAAGATTTTTCATGAAAAATTTTCCAAGCCAATTAAAAAAAAAAAATCCACTGTTAAGTTTATATATCCAGAAAATAGTTGAATATGACTGAAAACCTTCCAGAGAGCCTTGATGTGTAGACATACATGCTCTGTTTTGTGGATGAAGGTGACACAGATGAGAAATCACAATCCTTTTATACACTTGTAATGCTTCCATTTCATGGTGAAAATTTCCTTCTATCTTATTGAGAAGACTTCTGAGCAAACTGCTTTCCAAGTTATTTCATGCAAATTACTGTACTGAGAAAGTCAGACTAAATTTCAGCATGTATATTTACATATTGCCATAACAGCAACAGAGAAAGTTTCAGACTTCCTTTAACTGCCAAGTAGTTTAAATGCAAACATTTGATTAAGGTTGATGGACTCTGGTTTTTTTTTAACCTTTGCTTCTTTTAGTAATTTTCAGCAGAGACTGTAAAGGCATAAAGAAAAAATCAGTTATACTTAATAGCTCTGAATTCTTTGACAAGACAGTTTTTCCTCTTTTGATTTTCCACTAAGATTTTTTCAGTCTCAACTTCACATATCTTTCTGGGGAAATGAAATTCCTTGTATGTCCTAGCATATAATTCTGAGGCTTTCTATCTACTTTTCCCCGATGCACTTAAACAGAATAGGACAAGAAATTCCATGGCAAGAACCACACCTTCTCCAGCTTGCAGTGATATTTTCAATACTGCCTTGTGATTGGTGAGACGACATTTGACATGTTGGTTGCTTGGTTGTTTTTTTTTTTTAACCTCAGGCAATCAGTAATCCCTGCTTGTTACCCTCAGGTTATATATTTAACTTAAAATGAAGAAGAATTACTATATTCTTTCTGCCCCTGGGGTTTTCCAGCTGCACAAAATGTTAGCTTCTGGCTTCCATGTTAATTCGCAAACACTGAATCTCATGGGCTTTTCATCAGAAATGTCTCATCTTTTTTACAAGTGACTTTCATTTTGCTGTAGAAATTAGTAAGTATCATCATCTCTAGTGCTTTTCAAAATATAGAGGAAAATATGCTGATTGTGAATATTTTTTGGGGAAACCCAAACTAATTACTTTAATGTTGATATATTTTATTTTCATGACTTCGTTTTGAGGAAATAACTCATTGAGACAGCCTAGAGGTTTCAGGCAATGCTCAGCAATAACTAGTTATCCTGGTTGTCAGGGTCTGGGATGTGAGAAAAAAGTCTTATGGATACACAGAGTGTGTTTTTTAAAATTATAATGTAGCTAGGTTATCCAAGTAACCCACTTACACTGCATAATTGATTAATACAGCTAAAAACTGACAGATTTCTCCAAATTTTAGTTTATTGTTTCATTTCATCTTTAGCCTTGGGCATGCACCCATATGTAAACCAAAAAGGTAAATAATCTGCTAATTACGTTATAACCTCTATGCCTGCACACTTTGACTCTCCCCAGCTGACATTATTTTTTTTTAAATGGTCCTAGCTTTTTCCTTTTCCTTTTGTTCCAGACTTAATTTCTTAAAAACAATCTTTGAATGAGTGATTCTTTACTGACTTATTCCTGCTTTTACATAATAGTTTCTTAGATGACTGAGAAACCTCTCATTAAATCTTCTGAGACATATTTTAATTCTTACATTTTTTACTCCCTCTTTTTATAGCTCAAAACAATTACAGTGTCTCAAACTTTAATTACAACTATTTGCTTTTTCAGTGCAATCAAGACTTGTTTGTTATGCATCTCCAGTTTTACTTTTGGAGAAATCCATGGGAACTCAATTTCTGATATTTGTGACTTCAAGATGTTACCTCAATTATCTCCAAGCTTGCATTCTTGAAATATGCTTATCTATTATAACACATGTATTTCCAATATAAATGAAAAATTAAATAAACACAATCATATTTTATAAGGGAAAAAAACAAAAATAAAACCCTATCCTTGAGCTATGCCTCTAAATGCTTAACATGTAAGACTTGCTTCCTTTCACATAATTTTTTTCACACGGAAGGAAGGAAGG
>VWZS01000310.1:2965-86726 GCA_013397075.1 Rhabdornis inornatus | reverse complement strand
CAGTCCAGCCTTTGCAGGGTGTGTCTTCACCCCCATAAGAAAACGTGCCTCCACCTGAAGTTACCATAAAAACCGCTGCTGACAACTGCCCAGAGAAGGAAACCGATGACGACACACCAAAAAGCCCATCAGAACCAGGAAGTAAAAACGCCAAACTCCAAACTCAACTTCTGCTTCAAGTTTTAGCTCTAACCNAGTTTTAGCTCTAACCCTGCTGCAATCTCCAAAACCAAGCCTTTAGTCACACCTCGGAGCCTGTCTGCACCTCCAGCTGAAAACTGTGGGTTTGTAGGGGTGGAGGGAGGAGATTTTCGGGTCCCTGATTTAGTTAACACTGAGCGTCGGTGGGAACAAAGAAATCTCTCCTCTAGAAATTGACACCTACACACTAGCCTTCCACCAAACTGTGGGGAGGAAAAACACATAGATATAAAAGAAAAACGTCTCCAACTATGTACCATTTTGAAACTGCCCAAATCATAAGAAAAGCCACCGTCCCAGGTAGGGGGTGGGATCCGGGAACCTATAGTAGCATCGGAACCAGGAGTTGGAGTGTGGGAGAGACCCCTGCAGAATGCCCGCCGGGCAAAGGGCGGTGGGAAAAGAGTTACCAAGGTGGGGTTTCATGGAGACAGTAACAGGCAAGCCGACCTGGGGAAATATCGCCAGACACATAGAAAAGGTAGAACACAGCAACAGAAAGCAAACCATCTTCTCAGCAAATGTAACAATATGTTACTTGCCTCATGACTTAAAACAGTGAAAATGAAGATTAAAGAATTTAACAGCACCCACCAAGGTGATACCAACAGCGATATTCACGTTCAGCAAAACTCAACAAGTGCTTCACCCACCTCCAATTTGACTTTGACAAAGCCTGCATATTTTGCAAACCTGTCTAAGTTAATGTTTGCCTTGTTAACCTGTTTTTTTACAGTTGCAGTGAAAATACCATACCAGTACTGCAAATATAGCTTGCAGTTTGCTCAATATGTCCTAAAGTTTGTAGTACAATGTATGTTGTTATTGTTTGCAAAATGCTGAAATCAAAATTTCACAAATAAATTCTTACAGTTGCTAAAAAAGTAGTTTATCTAATCAGCCATCCTAAAAAATTTAAAAATCTTGCTTACTCTAATACTATAAGTTCAACAAAACAAATCTATGTGGATCCAAGTTTTCTAAAATATCTACCTCTTACCACTTCTGTCTACTATGTTTAAAACTTACTAGAAGTTTGTTTTAAAATATAATAAAAAATTTTGCCTAGTTTAAAGTTTCAGCTCTGGCCATGTTGGGATTTTAACTAAGCAAAAGGAAATGGTTATCATCAAAGCCTTCTCAGTCTATTTCAGTTGTGGCCAAATTGGAATTTGACTGACAAAGAGAGAAAATTATAAAATCCAGATGTTTCTGAAATAAAAATAAAAATAAGTCATTTTGACTAGCTAACTTAGCTTTTCAAAAGCTAAAACTCTTTCCTTTGGGATAAACATGAAAAATCTTATCCGGAGAAGATTCTCCTAAGTTATCATTTAAAGGAAAACTCTTCAACAGTGTTAAACACTAAAATTGGACTGCAATATATCAGTAATTATAATTCTCACAACATAGAAATAATTTAAAAGGTGTATGTTTTTCTTCTTGTTCTAAATTCTAAAAACAAAAAAGGGGGAGAAAGGATAGATAGAAACGTGTATTTTTAATTGAAACAGTTTTAAGTTAAATAGAGTATTGTTTTTTAAATAAAACAAAGAAAAGGGGAGTAAGGAATAAAGGAAATATGTATGTTCTTATTTGAAATGGTTTTAAGTTAAATGATTTCGTGTTTTTTAAATGTTAATGATTTAGAACTAAGTGGTTCTTGTTTAATGTTGAAGTGTAACATTGTAGTTGCTAGGCATTGAGCCTGTAGCATATCAAGCTAAAAATTGTGATAACAGTTTTCTGAATGAAAACACCATAACTCCAGTGATGCATCAAGCACATCGGTAATTTGGAATATTAAACTTATAAAATTCAATAACAAAATTTTAAGGCATTGTGGCGGTAAATATAGCAACTTTTCTAAAAGATGCAATTTAAAACCCAACCAGCCTGTTAAGCAGGCAAGGTATCTGAGTGAAATTCGCAGTTCATCTATTAGACCTTAAGAGCTCATGTATCATTGGTTGAAAAGGTGAATGACAAAAATTGTGCCTACCTCATAGAGTTACAGGACATCGAAATAGCGGGGTTGTTTGTTTGCAGAGTATTTTTCTATTTACAAGTTGTTTTGTTGGGTTGGAATTTTGCGCTGTTCTAAAACTGATTGTTAAGTTATAATTTTAAAAGAGGAAGTTTGAAGTTTTATGGTTATAGAGTTAACTTATATTTCTATGTTGAGCAGTTGAATTGTTATATGTGAGACCCAAGAGTGCTAAATTCACCTGACTGCTACTGAACATAAGCACTGCAGCTTCTGGTATGTGGAACTCATCACCATCCAAAAAAGCCGAATTTATTAAGCTGTGTAAAACCCCATTCCAATTGAGTTTATGCTGTCAATGTCATCTTGCATGCAAAAGGGCCCTTGCAAGGAAGATAACAAAGAACAAGCTACACATTTGTGTTTTAAAAATGTTCTGCAAATTATTAAAAAAGAAGCGGGGAGTTGTCACAGTGTAAGCTGGCTTACACTGGGCAGTGAATTTGGCCGTTGCTGAGGGAAACAGCCTGGCGTGATGGACAGGCCCCCAGAGAACAGAGATAGGACAGACCTGGAGATAGACAAAGAATTGATCCAATGAGTTCCAGCCTAAGCTGCAGAGAGCTATTGGTCAGAGAGCAGAGCAGCCTGAACTTTGAACCAATCACAGGCGCTTACCCGGGAACATTAAGAGGGGTAGTTAAGGTGAAGTCAGAAGAATAAAGGGGCTTTTTGTCACAAGGACCACAGAGTGCTGTGTTTTCTGTCTCAAGCACAGTGCCGCTTGGAGGTGGCACACCCTAGGAACACACAGCAGCTGCAGCCAGCAGTTAAAATCCTCTCTGCTGCATATTCACGAGGCCATTTGCTTGTCCCTGGCAGCACTGAGCAAATAAACCCTGGATCCTACTCAAGTCCCATCAGGCAGGAGCTGCTGAACTGTGAATTCCTGCCTTCTGCAGAAGCCTGGTGTCACCAACATAACCAGAACATACCCACTCCATGCACTGGAGGAGGTGAGATCCTGCTTTTTTCCCCTTTGCTTACAATTTATCCCATAGTCAAAGCTCTCACACAGTGTTTGTAAGGCCAAGAGACAAATCTAACTCACAACCCAGGCAATCTGAGCCAGTGTTTTCTGCTCTTCTGTGGAGAGTGGGCTGAAAAGAGCAGAGTTTTGCTCAATTTGTAGCTGAAATTTGGATGGGAGTCAGACAATTATGGTTGTCTAGATGAGTGAATGTCAATTCATCAGCTTAAAAACCTACATATCTGCTGTCTCCACACCAGAAATCCTTTACAGTGAGGGTGGTGAAACATTGGCACAGGTTGCCTGTGAGAAATTGTGGCTGCCCCATTCCTGGAATCATTCAGGGTTAGTTTGGATAGGGCTCTGAGCAGCCTTATCTAGCAGCTGTCTCTGCTCATGGCAGGAAGCTGGACTGGATGACTCTAAAGGTCCATCCCAAATATTCTGTTAATTTTATGGTCTTTTATATATCTTCTTCTCTTTCTGCAAACAGCATAACATCTCTCTTCTATTTCATGATCAGAAGAGGACAAAGCTGCCTCCATCTCTCTTCCCACCATCTCAGAAAACACAGATGATGCAGCAATGTTGTGTTCATCATATTTCCCAATCTCTCCACAGCACTCACTGTTAACAGTTAAGAATAAATATTTTAACTATCACCTGAAACCCAGTGGCCTGCAAACCCCTGCAGTGATTTTATGTTGTTATTAGCTTTGCCTTTTGTCAAACTTATCTGCCCTTCTGCAATTCAGTTACTGAAGATGCTTCCTCTGGTTGTCTGGGTGTGTTAGCAGACATAGCAAATAAATAAATTATTGATTATTTAAAACTAGAAATAGCTTAAAATAAAGATGGAAAGGGTAAAAATATTGATAAACCAAGATGAAAAGAATAGAGGATCATTAGAAGTGAGCAGAGTAAATCTAGATTAGGAAGGCATCTGAGAAAATTAACAAAATTTAAAACCACAAATGTTGCAAGATTGATACCCCACAGCTGCTGTTGGACACCACTTAAGCCTTGTTGCAACTGTCCTATATAAAAAGCAGAGTTTTATATTTTTTTNAAGTCAGAAGAATAAAGGGGCTTTTTGTCACAAGGACCACAGAGTGCTGTGTTTTCTGTCTCAAGCACAGTGCCGCTTGGAGGTGGCACACCCTAGGAACACACAGCAGCTGCAGCCAGCAGTTAAAATCCTCTCTGCTGCATATTCACGAGGCCATTTGCTTGTCCCTGGCAGCACTGAGCAAATAAACCCTGGATCCTACTCAAGTCCCATCAGGCAGGAGCTGCTGAACTGTGAATTCCTGCCTTCTGCAGAAGCCTGGTGTCACCAACATAACCAGAACATACCCACTCCATGCACTGGAGGAGGTGAGATCCTGCTTTTTTCCCCTTTGCTTACAATTTATCCCATAGTCAAAGCTCTCACACAGTGTTTGTAAGGCCAAGAGACAAATCTAACTCACAACCCAGGCAATCTGAGCCAGTGTTTTCTGCTCTTCTGTGGAGAGTGGGCTGAAAAGAGCAGAGTTTTGCTCAATTTGTAGCTGAAATTTGGATGGGAGTCAGACAATTATGGTTGTCTAGATGAGTGAATGTCAATTCATCAGCTTAAAAACCTACATATCTGCTGTCTCCACACCAGAAATCCTTTACAGTGAGGGTGGTGAAACATTGGCACAGGTTGCCTGTGAGAAATTGTGGCTGCCCCATTCCTGGAATCATTCAGGGTTAGTTTGGATAGGGCTCTGAGCAGCCTTATCTAGCAGCTGTCTCTGCTCATGGCAGGAAGCTGGACTGGATGACTCTAAAGGTCCATCCCAAATATTCTGTTAATTTTATGGTCTTTTATATATCTTCTTCTCTTTCTGCAAACAGCATAACATCTCTCTTCTATTTCATGATCAGAAGAGGACAAAGCTGCCTCCATCTCTCTTCCCACCATCTCAGAAAACACAGATGATGCAGCAATGTTGTGTTCATCATATTTCCCAATCTCTCCACAGCACTCACTGTTAACAGTTAAGAATAAATATTTTAACTATCACCTGAAACCCAGTGGCCTGCAAACCCCTGCAGTGATTTTATGTTGTTATTAGCTTTGCCTTTTGTCAAACTTATCTGCCCTTCTGCAATTCAGTTACTGAAGATGCTTCCTCTGGTTGTCTGGGTGTGTTAGCAGACATAGCAAATAAATAAATTATTGATTATTTAAAACTAGAAATAGCTTAAAATAAAGATGGAAAGGGTAAAAATATTGATAAACCAAGATGAAAAGAATAGAGGATCATTAGAAGTGAGCAGAGTAAATCTAGATTAGGAAGGCATCTGAGAAAATTAACAAAATTTAAAACCACAAATGTTGCAAGATTGATACCCCACAGCTGCTGTTGGACACCACTTAAGCCTTGTTGCAACTGTCCTATATAAAAAGCAGAGTTTTATATTTTTTTGTCCTCCATTTGTAGGATGGATGATCCTTATCCTTTTTCCCTGGAAACTTGCTCCACCTTTTCATTTTCTTAACAGAGGTTTGTTTTCCTGTACCACACAATACTGTGGCCTCTGTTGCACAAGGTTCAATTTGGTTTCCCTGAAAAGAAAACCTATAACCATGTTCCTGGGTGGTTTTGAGTGTGGCCTAAAAAGCATGAAGTTCAGATGTTAAAATTTATACCATTGTGTACTGAGCCACAAATCTCTATTCACACTCAGGGAACCAGGTGTCAGAGGTGAGCCCTGGAGGGACTACCTTTTATTGAATTTGTCTTCCATCAGACTAAGAAACAAAATTTGGGAACAGAGCATAAGAGAAGGTAGGAGAGCTTTTCAGTCACTAGCAGCAGCCTGCAAAATTATGCAGCTGTTTTGAGCACCATATTTTTGGGCTCAGTAAGGTTTACAGGGACTTAGATACTTAAGTCAGGATTGTGAAATGAAGCAGAGAGCAAAAAACCACTGTGACTTAGGCGGGAGAATATGTTCCTGCAGCTGCTGCTGATCCAAGAATTTATCCAGGCACATGCTACATAGATTTTGATTGCTGAATGTCTAGAGGAAAAAGCAACAGTACATCCATGGCATATGTTAACTGCTCTTACACTATACAAGTAACACAATTTTTTCTGCCCTGAAAGCACATTTCATCTAACGGGGAATAAATACTAATAGTACGGTGCCTGCTAGAAAGAGCAGCTCCAATCCTCTAAATTAATTTAATTCTCTTGGGATTTGCAGAGCATTAGAGGATTTTATTGCTATTGATTTCTTTTTCAACCTGACTTAGAAGAGGACCTATAATTTTGAGGCATGATTGTGCTGATGTGACCCTGTTAAATACCTCCTTTTGTAGGACATACAAATATGCTGAGAGTCTTGGGGTTGCTCAGCCTGGAGACAAGAGGGCTCCAGGGAGACCTTAGAACCCATTCCAGTGCCTAAAGGGATTGCAAGAGAGCTAGAGAAGGACTTTGGACAAGGGTCTGGAGTGACAGGACAAGGGAGGAAGGTTCCACGTGGCAGACGGCAGGGTTAGATGGCATAGTGGGAAGAAATTCTTGACTGGCACAGGTTGCCCAGAGAACCTGTGGCTGGTCATTCCCTGGAAGTGTTCCAGGCCAGGTTGGATGGGGATTGGAGCAGCCTGGGATAGAGAGAGGTGTCCCTGCCCATGGCAGGGGGGTTGGCACTCCATGATTATTAAAGGCCCCTTCCAACCCAAACCATTCAAAGAATCTGAGAGCTGTCACTGCCTGCAATGTTGTGCAGTCCCAAGAGATTGGTTCCATTAAGGAAGTGGTGTAGTATGGGCAGGTTAAGCCAACCACTAACTCAAAAAAGAGCTTAGATGAGAGATCAGCTGCACCTCCTTTCTCAGGGTGAGAAGGCAGTGTCATTTGCAACTCAAGAATTGCCTATGAAATGAGCCCTAATGCAGTCAAAGTCCTTTGTAATTTTCTTCTACCTTGTCTTTCCAGCTATTCATTCTGAAATAGAGGTATTGATTAGGATGTATCTTTGCTGTGGTCATATCAGACACGAGTGATTCTTTGTCACATAAGAGGGAGATCAATCATTCACTAAGCTGCATCCAAAATATATATGAATCCAGGAAACAGTGAAAATATTTGTTTTGTTCGAGAGGGATGGAAATAAATTTTCTGTCTCTGTCTCTTCCTCCCAGTCACCGATAGGTGGTGGCAAAACTCCTTCCTTATCATTGTCAAGGGCTTGGGATTCTATCAAGGCTGAGTATCCTGCTTCTTCCAGCACTTTCACCCTCAGTCCTGTTTTCTGATTTTGGTTAAATATTTTCCTCCCTAACACCAGTCTCCCTGTTTTTTTTCAGCTTTTCTTAACAAAAGCTGTGGGAAGTTTCAACTTCATTTTAATCTTCTTTGCATGTAGTACTCTACCTTCATCTCTTTCTCAAGCAAAACAGGGAAAAGGAAGTGGTGAATAATCCCTTTAGAGTTCCCTACCTCTGAAACCTGTGGGGGGTTAATCATTTTAACAGCTGATGCAGGTATGTGGTAGATGGTTTGTGTCTTTAAAGCAAATTTAAAAAATAGACTGCAGCTCAGGCAGACAACACAGCCATGCCTCAGGGATCAGGAACACTAATTCCTCGATCTAAATACACCACAAGTCAGGATGGATTATCTGAGTATCTGAGGGCCTCTCAAAAAAGTCTTTAGGGATAATAGCGGTTTTCCTTTAAAAGGAAATAATTTCCAATATGTGGCTTGAGCGGAAGTGCATGTAAGAGTTTATCAAGATGACACAGCCCTTATTTTATGCTGGAAGTTTTTTCACTGCACTGTGGGAGAGGCCATTAAAGGATGGTACTGGCATTAATACGCATCATCTTATGTTGTGCTTCAGCTATATCAAGCTGTTGTAATTGTAACATGTGAAAGTTTAGTGTGGAAATATTTTATATAAAAATACTGGCCTTTTTCCTAAAAAAACACAAACCAACAGGTCTTCAGAGAGTAAAGTTGTTCTAAGAGTGCATGTGAAATTGCTTTTCCCTCAAACTGACTCCTTTGTCTAGAACAAAAGCATCATGAATCACTGTGCAAAGTTTTGCGGTCATCTGTTTGGAATATACCAATTTTCATGTTTTCACTTAGTCTATTGTAATCTGTTTCCCTTTGCCTTTAATCTCACTGACCCAACACAGTGGAAAATAGCAAAAATTACTTTTCACTGTAGCCATGCAACAGTTGCTCAGTAAATTATATTTGTAAATTATATTTTTCCGTAATCTTAGTGTGTGAGCAGATCTCTCCCACATTTTGTCAGACCAAGAAAGTAGAGAACCGAAGACATGTGAATAAATGTTTGAGCAGTTGCAGTCAAGCACAGCAAGTGGAACGGAGTGAATAACAGAACAAAAGTAATGTCTCGATAAATGTATTATACTGAAATAGTGATATTGTAAATGTTATAGAGGCCTCATTCCACCCCTTGCCATGGGCAGGGACACCTTCCACTATCCCAGGTTGCTCCAATCCGTTTCCAACCTGGCCTTGGACACTGCCAGGGATGGGGCAGCCACAGCTGCTCTGTGCAATGTGTGCCGGGGCCTCACCACCCTAAACAGGAAATAATTTCATCCTAATATCTAATCTAAATCTCTTATATTTCAGTTTAAAAACATCCCCTATTGTGCTATCACTGCCTGTGTATGAAGTCACTCACCCTGTTTTTTGTTAGCCCTCTGTAAGTACCAGAGGATGCTATAAATCTTCCCCAGAGCCTTCTTTTCTCCAGGTGAACACCCCCAGCTCTCCCATGCTGGCTCCAGAGCAGAGGGGCCTGAGATGCTCAGCCCTCTGAGCATCTTTGTGGCCTTCCCTGAGCCCACTCTAAAAGTTCCATGTCTTCCTTGTGCTGAGCACTGAGCACTCCAGGCCTAAAGGCACATGGTCAACTGCATGGATGGGAGGCAAGTAGAGAGGCTGAGACAACTCTTTGCTTCACTAAAATTTTAAACAAAACTCTCCCACCACAGCCTCATTGGTAAGCTGAAGAAGCACATGTTGGCCAGACTCTGTGATGAGCTGACAATTGCCCAGACCTGTGGTCTCAGCGAGTGCTGATCAATGACTCTGCGACTGTTTGGCAGCTGGTAACAAGTGGAGCATGACAGGCATCAATACTTGGGCCAATACTGCTCAATACCATCACCAGTTGCCTTGATGCTGAGAATGTGATTCCTCAGCAAATTTCTGAGTGATTCAAGGGGAGAGGGAGATGGCAAATCAACAGCAGATCTTCATTTCAGGGAGACTTTGCTGAAATTAAAGATAGGGTTGTTAGAGAATCCTGGAAGTTCAGCAAGAAAAAGTGCAAAGAGATGATTCAGGACAGAACAGACCTGCCTATGAACTGGAATGGGCTAGAAACAAACTGGGAGCTCTGCTGAAAAGGACCTGGAGTAGCAGTGGGTGACAACACACATACAAGACAACAGAACATTTTTGTTGGGAATAAAGCAACCACACACTGGGCTGCATTAGGGAAAACACAGCCATCAGATCAAGGGGAGTTATGACCCCATTTTGCTTGGTGCTGGTCAGAAGATGACTTCTCAGAATGTTCTAAAGATAAAATATAGGTATGGCTAAATTAGGAGGTGGGAACCTTACAAACATTTTGTTTGAGCTTCTGGCCACTGTGTTTTCGAATAATCTGCACTCCTGTCCCCTTAATAACATTTACGGGATGAATGAGTGGGTGTCTGGCTTGTCTCAGTGTCTTGCTACTGAAAGTTTGTGCAGGGGAAAAAGGTCAATGTATTCAACTCTGAATCACAGCAGTGGAAAGTGGAAAAAGAAAAAGGAAAAAAAAAAAAGGGATTTTCTTGCATTGCCGTATTTACATATGTCCTTGGGGAGCAGACATCCATGTGCCAGCTGTAGAATTGTCTGCTGAAATCAGCTAGCTTTGCCTGTTAGTACACAGCTTGCTCAGAGGAGAAGGTCAAGGCAACTTGTATTAATTTCAACTTATATTAATTGCATATGTGACGTTGCACAGTAGCCATCCAAAAGCACCTGTCCGTAGCAAAGCCTGCAGTTTGTAAAAATGAAACAGTATTCCAGGCAAAGACAATTACAATAAATACCATTTAAATTAATGCTGATGAGACATTAAGATATACTATCAGTATTACTGCTACTTTTGGTTTGTTTAGCCTTCTAAACACAGCTTATCTGAGAACCTCAAAGAGATTAAAGTCATTAATCACTTAGACTTCACAGAAGTTCTTATAATTTTCTTTTGTTTAAAATTGAAACTTACTGAATGCCAAATTCGAGGCAGAACTAGAAAAATCATGTATAATCCCTACTTCAGTACTTCCCATGGATATGAAGTACACACTCTTGCACCCAGGACTGGTACCTATTCTTATTTCTGTAGCTCTAGTTGTATTTTGGCCACCATGGATCAACTGAGAAGATCCAGTGGAACAAATGAAATCAGCAACAGTTTCCCACAAATGCATAAAACCAGATCACTGAAGGGAAAAAAAAAGCCCAAAACAACCAAACAAAAAAACAGAAATGAAAATGAGACATTTGAGTCTCATTTACTTCATGCTGGTTTTATAATTAATATGAAACTTAGATTAAAAACAAACAAAGACTTTTCCTTGGGGTTGGTTTTATTCTGTTTTTGTTAAGAAATTATTTTTCCTAGACCCTGATGAAGGAAACAAATATATTAAGGATTACATATTAATGCTAGCCACTAAGCTAGGCTAAAGTATTCCCTATAACATGATTACATTTGATTTTTCCTCTCCCTTATAAATGCAGCAAAACTAACTTTGCAATCACGTTGTATAATTATTTTTGCAGTACATAAAGCTTTACGTATGTAAAATGCAAGATTTCCATATAAAATTAAAGATGTAATTTTCATTGTAAATGAAAAAGTATTTTCAAACAAGCTAGAAAAACACCACACGGAATGACTGAAAGCTTCATGGAGTATGTATAAAATATGAATTTTATACAAACTCATTTACTCAATTCCAAAATTCAGTATAATATGACCTCTGATGTATCACAGGGCCCAGGATTTCGTTCTGGACAACAAGCATAGATTTTTGTCTGGGACCATTTAATATGAAGGTGAACAATCACCTTCAGATTTTTGTTCTGACTGTTAAATCTTTATACTTTAATCTTTGCTTGAAATTATTCTGCCTTTTCCTCACAGTGGGATTGTCTGGGATATTTTCATATTTTCAGCAAGGAAGTTTAAGGTGGCAGTTCTGTCAATATAGAAGTAGGTCAGAAGCTCTGATGGAACCTGTCTTCCTTTTTTTTTTTTTCCATTACAGTGAAATGCAATTTAAAAATCCCTCAGACTTTTAATAGGAATAAAATATTTAAATAACTTGCTACTTAGGAATATGTTCTGACATCCATGTTCTGCTATAAAAATACGGTAGTTGTGACAACTCTTGTTCTGTGTGCCTGACATACACATCTGCTTTCAGCCATGAGGTTTTATCATTTTTTGTACTAGGGAAAGCCCTCTTCCTAGAAAAACAGACCTCAAATTTTCTTCACATAAAGGAATTTACACTAGTAGGAAACATCTCTTCTTTAGTGATTGAAAAATCAACTAGTTATTTCAATGGCATTTTTTTGACTTCTGTTGAAGTGAGTAGAGAATAATAAGAGACTCTAAGGAGTGACTTTTCTTACCTCTTTCTTGTCTCTAGCAGTATGAGCCTGGACAAGCTGTTTAGGAAAAACATGCAACTGTAGAGGGATCTAGCTGCCTGGACTGAGCCAGATGTTAATTCATCCTTGGGCATTTCCTGATAGAGGATAGTAGAAATCTCCTCATCTCTTAAAAGGTCATATTGCAGGGTTTGCCTTCCTTTGTCCTCAAGATTTTTCCTTCGAAGATCTGTTTAATTTAATTTAAGCTTCAAGGACAAAGCCAGTGGCAGGGAAAAAGCAGAGTGTCTGTACCTGTAGGATCACTGCATCATACAGTAAATGCAGTCTGGTTATTTTACCCACTTACTTTACTTCTCCATCTGAATTAAGGCAGTACACTGAATTAAGGCAGTACACACTGATGAAAATTAATAAACTAATGGAAGGCTACCAGTTGAAAGCTGATAAATGTTGTTTGCTCTGTTCAGTGCATCACATGGTCATTTTATCTGAAATTATTGACAGTTACCAAGGCCTTGACAAGATATTTTTTTATTCATCTAATATGCTATTGCCACGTTGTCACTATTGCCACATTTTGATTAAGCATGGGATGTTCTTCCATCCTGCAAAAATTTATTTCTGAAAACAATGGGTCTAATAATTTTTAAAAGTGAGACTACCAGAAAAATGTGGCAAATGCCAGATTCCTTCATTACAACCAACTGGCTTAAAGATGTGGTGCAAGTAAAGCATCCTTTTGCCCCATCAGCAATGAAATGTGTCCACTAGTTGTTGACTGTGAAAGAAAACTGGAGTTTTTCCCTGTGTTCTTCATTCATTTATTTGGATGGGAGACAAGAGGGAAGTTCATCCTCTGTAATTGCACAGACAGTAGATAGTCAAGTTGATATTACAGGTTTACACCTTTATTACTAGAATATTTTCTGAACCCTTTCTTCTCTCCTGCATCTTCATGGTTCACTAGTAAACTTCTAAGTATGTAAACTAAATTTTATTAAACTAGTAAAATTCCAAGTGTGAAGAGCATCTGAAGACAATAAGACAAACAAAAATTTCTAGATTCAATGAATGGGTTAACTTTCATGGTTTTAAGTTGTTTAATCTGTCATTTTCTCTCCATTATTCTGATCCTGCAGAAAGATTCAACTGCAGGCCAAGGAGCAGACTCCATCAATGAAATCAAATTCCAGACAGAGAAATACTGTGATGCATTTAAGCATATTCTGCACAAAGATGAGCTGAGGAGATGAGCAGGAGGCATGAGTAACATGACCTAAATTTATAATGAAAGCCTGCACATCTACAATGCTGAAAGCTTTCAGTGAGTATGACATGAATTCTAGGACAGTGGATTACATCATATCTCCGCATTGTGTTTTAGTAAGGCTTGATAAGTTTCCATTAAATGGAAGAAAATTACTGCATCATGTTCCATCCTGGCAGTTAGTGATGTAACAGAGCAGCCTGAAAAACATTCAAAATGTTCAGTTAAATGCATACACAGGCAAGTTCTGTAATGAGGAACTTAAAGTGTGATTTAGGATGTTTGAAATCCTAATTTTTAAGTATAAAAAGTGACTAGAGTCACTCTTTTGTTTATGCAATTTCTTTGCTTATGGACAACATTAGGAGTCATATTAAGACATTAATTGACTTAATTCTATGCCAGTTTGCAACAGCTGTAGATTATCAAGAAGATACAAAGGATGCATTTTTTTTCCTCTCCCTTGTTATCTAAAGCTGGCTGGTTTGTCTCGCATGTCATTTGAGACTGGTGGAGCAGTACAGTTCTGCTCATTATTTGAGACAAGACACTGCTACTTTTGCACTGGCACTGCATGTCTGAGAACCGAAATGTTAGATTTTATTCTGTGCTTGCAGCAGGACTAAGTGCTGGGAATGTGTGTCTTTGCATCAGGCATTTGACTTCACATTAGAACCCCATCTGTCTCAGTTGTTTGTGTGTCAGTAATGCTGATATTTCCCCTTATGTCATTTTCTTTCAAGTATCAGTGAATAAGGAATGGAGTACACATGAGTAATGGAAAAGGATGTGGGAAGCACAACGAATTTTATTGCCACTGTTTTGGAATTAACACAAAACATTTACAGAGCTGCAGATAAGCCTGAAGAGTCAGATAAAGCTAGAAACAAACACAGAGAGCAAGATTCAATTAGCAGTAATTTGGAGTAGAAACTAATCTTCAGTTGTTACCATTAAACAAGTCTGGAGTGAATAGCAAGAATCCATTTAGCTTTTCTGAATTATTACCTGCAAAGTCAATAGATGTTTATTATCCTAGGGAGAACAGGCTTGTTATCAGTTCCCTTTCTTAACTCCTAATGGAGCCAGCTGTTTATTTTGGATAATGGTGCACTTCACAGCACATCCCAAACTTCAAGCTGAGATGTAGTTACACAGATCACATGTTCCTTTGCTCAGCCAAGGGCTCAGTTTGTTTAGATGCACTGGATGATTTCACACACTGCCTCAGAAATAAGAAGCCAGTTGGTGATAAATCAGTTTTTTCTCAAACTTTATGACTGTCAAAGTAACAGGTTGTGAGGGTGGTTTTTCGTTTTTTTTTTTTTAATTATTATTTTGGAGAGCAAAAGGATTCCCAATTTGAGGTAAGCATGGATATGCTGAACATAAAGAGATAAGCTTTTCAGCAAGGGAATTTTCAAATTAGTTGTCATACATCCACTTTTATTATCATACATCCCAGTTACAAGGGATAAGCAAGATAGCTTATCAGGTTACCCTCTAGCCGACTTTTTTTCGTGATACACCAGGAACTCGAGAGACCTGCTAGAAAACAGGGCGAATTTTTGACACTTCGTCTAAAGACAGACAGTCACAGCTCCCTTATTCCCAGAGGGGAATCTGAAATCCTCTGTGGAAGGTCCCTGTGGGCTCTGCAGTGCGTGTCAGATGGCTCAGCAGTACCCACATCATTCTGGACCAGCTCCCACTCCTCAGCTTCGGGGTGCTACCCCAGGAAACAGGGACAAGTGGAGATGGACTGGATCTGGATGATTTTCTCATGCAACAACAGATGAAAACAAGTAATTTCATAAACAAAGACATTTCCTAAGTTAAAACAGGCATGTACACTATTGCTCTTAAACCATTGAGAAGGACTGTTCTTGAAAGGCAAAGGAAAATTGTGTTTTCCTAATACATTTTTTCGGGTTTGTTAGTTTGTTTTGTTATGTTGGTTTGGTTTGGTTTTGGTTTTGGTTTTGGTTTTGGTTTTGGTTTTGGTTTTGGTTTTGGTTTTGTTTTGGTTTTGGTTTTGGTTTGTGAGATAAAAGTATTCAGAATGCATGTTATGGGTATAATTTCAAGTTTTTCTCTTCTCTTTTTCTTACCAAATAATTTCTTCCACAGATTATTTACCAATCTCAGGGAAAATGTTGCTTTGAAGACTCTTTTTTCATAAGCCTTACTTTGGAAACTGCCAGTGCACAGGAGGAACTAACAACTGGAGAGACCAGAGATAACTTCATATTAAGGCTCTCATGGCAGGAAAAGTAATCTTGTGTTCAGATTTCTCTCCTAAATCTCTTTCTGCATTTTATATTATACAGTAGCAGAATCAATAATGTAAATGGGAGCCAATGATATTAAGAAATTCCCTACTGGAAGTTCTGGACTGGTTCAAATCTTGCCTAAATTAAAACAAGTCTCAAGAAGAGCTTGAAAGCCTCCTTTGTTTTGATCCCAGCTGATCATATAGAATGTTTAATTCCGAGTAAAGTAAATAGAGTTGTTTATGCAGATTAGTTCATTAGGTCATATTGTTAAGTATATTTCTGAAAAATAGAGCAAGGCAGCCAAGGTAATTATTAGAGTTAAAGTGAAAGAGAAAAATCCATTAAAAAAATTGGGTTCTACAACTGACATACCTATGTCATTTATTTTATTAAAAATGTCATCATTATAAAATTTTATTTAATTTTATTTAAAAACTTATTCAAACCAAAATAAGATTCATGCCAGCAACCAAAAATGCTCTGAAATATCAGATATTACGTCTTTTAACTAGGGTAAAGGAAGTGGTCTAAAACACCATAATTTTTTTGCAACCACTTCTAACCAAGGGCAAAGATAGCAGCACATTAAAACATTCAATTGCATTTAAAAGTATAAATTCACTTTCTTGTAATTTTTCTAAAGGAATCAAAGTAATCAGAATACTTCCATGCTTGTACAGAGCGGATAAAAACATTCAGCACTGTTTGGCTTACATTGCACAGAACTCAGTTTAGTGTGAAATCTTGAAGTCCTTGCTGTCTGTTTGCAAGGATTGAATTAATTTATAAAAAATATCCTGTGTGAATGTCTTTCATTATAAGGGGGAAATCTTAATCTCTTCTATCCCTTTTGACCTCTTCAGTCCTACAAGAGGTAATTGTAGAGCTCAGAGAGCTTAAAACATCTCTTGAGTGAGATATCCAGCAGAGAAATATCTTATTCAGAGCTGATTTGAAAATCCTGAAGTTTACCCAAAAATCTCAATGTTTTTTATATGAATAACAGTAACTGCTGTTCCTTCTTTAGCTCAGATAATAGAAACTTTTCTCTTCTGAATTCTAATGTATTTGGGTCCAACTCAAGCCTTGAAGCCTTGAAGATCAGTATGGGAACACCAGAAAGGGAAGATGCTGCTTCATCCATTTTCTAAGAGATTCTATCAGGACACAGGTATCGACTTCTTCATAGTTTCTTCCCTGTGAGTGCTCTGAGGCCCTGGCACAGGGTGTCCAGAGCAGCTGTGGCTACCCCTGGATCCCTGGAAGTGTCCAAGGCCAGGCTGGACAGGGCTTGGAGCAGCCTGGGAGAGTGGAAGGTGTCCCTGCCCATGGCAGGAGGGTTGGAATGGGATGAACTTTAGGATCCCTTCCAACCCAAACTATTCTGCGGTTCTGTGATTCTTCTCAAACCACAAAATCCAGAATTAAAGTGCTTGTAAGTGGCATCACTGGGAGATGGAACATTGATGTCTAGTTGAACAAATGTGAGGTTAGGAAAAACTCTGTGGTGTCACACCTGATCTAGATAAAAATGCTGCTGCTGCTGCTGTCTGGACAGTGATCCATCCCACAGGAAAGATTAGATACCTCAATTCAACAGTACTCTGTGCTATGATCCCAACAAATGAATTAGTTTTATAAAAGACTTTTCATGAGTGTCCATGCAACACCTGCACCTTCAGGATGAATCTTTACTCTCTGTTTGCTACACTTTTACTGTCTGCTGGGCAAACAGAAGGTCCAGCTGGTTTCACAACAAACCTACCACATACTTGGCACTTCCTCTTCTTTCCGGTCTGAGATCTAAGATGTGAGCACAATTCTGTTTTAATATATCTTTGGACTTTCTGACAGGTTTCAGCACAGCAGAGTGAGATTTTTAAAAGTATCTGCATGCTTACTGGTGTACTTGGCATGCACTTTCACAAATGCCTTCTCATCAGGCATTTCTCACAGTGAAACAGATTCTATGGGTTATTACAAGAATTTTTCTCCAATTAAATAAATATCTTCGCTTAAACTTGTTACTTCAATTTTTAATAGACTGGTGAAAAAAGTTATGATGATCATCTTCTGTTGATGAAAATGGCATTTCTAGTAACAATCACTTCAGCATTATAATATAAATATTACAATAAATGAAGTGTGAGCTCTCACAGAAAACTCTCAAAGTATGGTTTTTCATGAGGATAGAGGAATGATGAAACTTCATTTCGTTCTGCCTGTATTATATGACTTGGCCATCAATCACCACATCAACTTAGCACAGGTTTTCCAAGACATCATTCATTATAAGGGAAAGCAAAGCTGCACACTTTAAACATTAAAAAAAACCCACCAAACAAACAAAAAACTAACAAACAAAAAAGTCCCCAAACAAACAAACAAACAAAATAAAAAAACCCACGAAAACAAAACAAGAAAACCCAGATCTTTGTCATTTTTCTTTCCACAATAGAATACATTTGCAAATCACCTAGACTGCTGGATATAATGTGACAACTCACATTAGATTTCACTGTATGAAAAAGAGACTGCCTTGAAAATATGCTCCATCAAATCCCTGCATTATGAAATGTGTGTAACATGTACAGAGAATTCACTTTGTGTTTAATGACTGCTATCTGCTGGTGTCAAACACCTTGCTTTGGGCACGTGGCTCTGAACTCCATGTGCAGATGAATTTCCATGCTATGCCATTATTGAAGGACTGGCTAACAATCATAAAAGGACTCAAAATAAGGGAAAAAAGAAACGTATTGACTATGAAGTAACTATATTTTGGGTTTTTTTGAGATGGTCTGTCGATATGGATTATTCATATAATAAGGATTTAGGGAGAGAAACAACTGCAGAGAATTTTATGTCATTCTGCCCCTAAGTCTTAAAGAAAGGTTGTCAAAAGTGTACAGCTGCTACTCAATATCCAAGTTATGACATATAACTTCGGGAGTGATTTGTTGTTTCTCAAATTATTTTGCCCATATGCTGTTATCAAATCTGTCGCTGCCCCTTGGAGAGGGGTTGGAACTAGATAATCTTTAAGGTCCCTGTCATTCTACAATTCTATTATAACTAAGCAAATTATTCCCCTAACTACACTGTTAAATGAAAAAAAAATTGCCCAAAATCAAATAGTATGTTCATTTTGTAGCACTGAACTTCACAGGTTATTAAAAAACCCTGAAAAATATATCCAAGAAACCACTATACTGTTTTTTAAAGTTAAGTCACCCCAAACATTGTTAACACTTACGATATCAACTACCTCTAAAAATGCATATCTTCAACTCTGCTTTTGAGAGCGTACAGACCTATACTAATTTTTTTTTCAGAGTAGGAATTTGTGGAAAGCACTTAAATTTCCACCCTTGACCAGGTAAAAGGCTGCTTCCACAGTGAAGCTGACAGCAGGGAGCTGATCACTAGCCAGAAAGAAAGCTGTGGAATAGTATTTGAAAATTTATTTTCTTCTAAGAACTTTGCCTTTGATTGTGCGCATCTACTGACATCTTTAAGTGTATTTCTCAGATGCTACAAAGTACAGAATAAATAGGCCTGAAATATTTCTTTAAAACAGCATGTATGAATATAAGCATGAAGCAGTGCCATAAACATGCCTCTTACAATCCTCCCTGCTCAAGATAATTATTCAGAGACAATTCCATATTTATGAGAAACACCATAATTTCTTTCTCCTCTCATTTCACAAGATGGAATCATAGAATGGTTGGTGTGGGAAGAGATGTTGAAGATCATCTAGTTTCAACCCCTCTGTCATGGGTAGGGTAACTGCCACAAGGTCAGCACTCAGAGCCCCATCCAACCTGGACTTGAGAAATTCCAGGGATGTAGAGTCCACAGCATCTCTGGGCAGCATTTGCTCTAAGACCTCATCTAACACTGAAAGGGACTTTTCTTTCTCTTTCAGAGACACACACGCACATTTTCATGTCTATATGCCATGTCTTCTCTGGACTGCACACCCTACAGATGTGCTTTATTTGTATGCATTCAGTATTATGACACAAAACCCCATACAAACAGATTTGTAGGACAAAAAAAGAGGAATTATCTGTGCATCAGCTTCTGCTTATAAATGAAACTCACTGTCTAGACAGCAGGAGCAATGCCACTCTTAATTGGAGCCTAGGCTTCACTCTGCTCTTTCATGTGGCACAAGAGCTCTGTTGCCTTGGAGCTTCTGCCTTATCACACCTGCAGCTTTGAGAGCTTTTTCTCCTTCAACCCAAAGATGTGGGCAGCCCAATTTTCCCTCAGTGAGAAGGACAGCACATGTGCCCCATAAAACTGTGCTGCAGGGTGAGCGTGGGCTGTGGCTGGTCATTTGAGGCAGATCAAGTGCTCCCAGGGGAATTCTTGCAGGCCCAAAATGCATATATTACTATACAATTATGGGAAACAGATGGGTCAGAAATAACCATCAAGTTTATTTTCCAGTGAGATTTTAACCAGGTATGTGTGGACTGCTTCCACATTTCTCCATAATTGCTAATGTGAGTTGGTTTTTTTTTCTCAAAAAATAAAATCCAGATGCTCTGAAATGTGGGATTTTATTATAGAAGCTCAGTGGAACTTTTTAAACAATGAATCACAAAAATGGGGGTATATAACCAGAGCATTAATAATTGTTTCCTTAGTATTTGCATATTTCCCCCAAAGCAATTTACCATATTTATTTCTTGTAAATTCAAATTTTAAAATGCTCATGAATATTTATTTCCTTTTTTTATCTATTGTCACAATTTATTTGAGTTATTTTTTTCTACCAACAGATAACTTGGCATTTCATTTTAGATTTTAACACCATGTGAAAACAAGCTACAATTCCTAAGCAACATACTATTATATCATAAAAGGAAGAGAAAAATTAATGAAATTAAATGAAATAAAATAATCAATAAAATCTGGAACGTGGTGGCATACAAAGATGAGTCCGTTTTGAATGATTTTAGTTTTAAATTTGTCCATTTGCCTGACAAAAATAAAGGAAATTTGAAAGAGTTGGCCCATCTATAAGATGCTCAACTGGTCTGGTATTGGGAGCTATGGTGAGGTTCTACTTGCTGAGAGCTTCCAGAGGGCTTGAAAAGAAAAGTGAGCTGAATGAAAGTCCTAAATTCTCCTGGAGGGAAAAATTACCTGCAACAGTACTAAGCAGTTCCTCCAGCATCCTGTAAATGTGCCATATTTGTGCGGCCTTTTAATAAAGAAATTATAGCTATGTTGAAAGGACTTGGAAACAAGAATGGAGAATTGGAGATCCCTACAGATCTTTCACTTCTGGAAGCTAAGAGGGTTCCCATGCTTGCATAGCTCTGAGAACACCCTCTCACCATGCTCTGCAAGTACCTGCTCTTCTCATTCTTCTCAAGAATGTTTTCCCTGTTCTTAAAGTCATTCCTTATTTGTGGGAAGCCAAATGAGGCAAAGAGGAAAAAATCTTGGTTCTCTTGAGTCCTCAGTCCTGTTGCAGAACCCCAGACTTCTGTTAACTTTGGAGAAGGGGATAACAACTTATGACAGCTACTGTTAAGTAAGGAATTTCCTAAACCTACACCTGAGTCAGCAACCAACAATTCCAGTTCTCCAGGCAACTGAAGAACCTCTCCTGAAAGGTTTCCACAACGTGAAATTTGCCACAACAGTGTTGTCAGGGAAAGATGGGGTTGTATCCGTTGTCTTTGTTCAGCCTTTGGAATAACAGGGTTCTCTGGAGTTTCTGCAGCTTTTGTAAACTGACATGTGAACCATGACACACACACATGTAATAAATATACAGGAACAAAGAGCAGGTATAAAGAGAGGAGACAGAATGATGGCAAAGTGATACTCTACACAATTTTACAGCTTTTTAAAAATAGTATGAGATGAAGCAGTAATTCTTCAGCTGGAAACTGTCCCTTTGACTGACAATAATTTGGAGAGAGTAGATATTCAAGCCCAGCAAAGAGAGAAAAAACATAAGAAGCTGCTAGAAAATGTTCTGTCTCCCTTTCTCATCCCCCTCTATGTGTTTATTTTCCTCCATCCGTTCCCTGCTCTTCCCTTGGGTAATAAGATCATTTTTTCATCAGCCATGTGAAGTGTAACACTGAGCCAAGAGGAATAAAGATATAGGAAAATGGAAAGAGCAGAAAGAAACAAGGGATAAGCTTTGGGGTGAAATACTCATTGACTTCCAGAGCTCCTTATTTCTCACCTTCACCTGTAATTAGCTAAGGTGACTAGCTCAAACATAAACATATACAACACAGAGGTCTGTGCTCAGTCAAGTGAATCCTCTCACGGCAAATCATAGGGCTTAAATGTCAGCAGAACACATCTGAAAAGAAGAAAACGCAGCTTACTGACATTTACGGTCTTGCTCCTTAAAAATCCTAGTCATCCTTTTCAATTACAAGGAATCTCATTCTTGTTTGCCAGCTATAACAACTGCACAAAAATTGACACCTTGCATAAATCTTGCCTAAGATCTTTGGCTGGACAGCTCCACTGATAGTTGAGAAGGTTCAGAATGGTTTGTGAATTGAAAAATGGAAAAAAACATCCATGTAACTGGTAGGAGCCTGAATGCAGCTTGAAGGATGCTGACTGATCAGACATTCTCACTTTCAATCTTCATATTTCGTATTCAGAAGCTACTAAGATTAAAAAAAAAAAAAAGAAAAATTAAGAAGGAATATTCTGCTCAACAGTGGCCTCAGAACTTAAAGCACCTAGAGATTTGGTTTGATTCTTTTGGTTTGGTTTGGTTTGGTTTTTTGTTATTTTGTTTTTTGGTTCTGTTTTTTTTGTTTGTTTGGTTTTTTTGTTTGTTTGGGGTTTTTTGTGGTTTTGTTGTTGTGGTTTTTTTGGTTTTTTTTTTTTTCCTTTTGCACCAGAGAATTTTCAGAGCTGTCAATTAAGTCAAAGAAGAAGGTGGAAGAGCTGAACAAGGGCTCAAGCACTAACCTTAGTCATGCACATCAGTTAACACATTGCACATTAACACGTTACCTTGCCAAATTTTGGCCTGTTTCAATTGCCACTCTTCTGGAGAATCCCAGACATGATCAGGGACTAGAGTGAGACAGGTTCTGTTTCCAGTGAGCAATGTGGATAATTTTCCATGTTTTCCCCAAAACCATCCCGGTTTCCTTTGTACCTCCTGCGACTTTACATAAGTCACTTATTTAATTCAAAATTGTACTTTTTTCCTTTAAAAAAAAAAAAAGGAAAAAACTTCAAAAAGGAAAATGTGCTTTAGCTGAATATTTGGGAATTCCCCAATCATTTCTGAGCTCAAAGCTCTGGATACTGCATTGAAGACACAACAAACAGGTAGTGTTGAATCTTATTCCTCTTAATTAAAAAATGACATTAATTTCATTTTAATTTTCATTTTTAAATCTCTTCTGTTCTTAGACACTCTTTGTTTAATTTTCAAGTTTCTAATAGTTATAGTCAGTGTCCTGTTTTCCAAGCAGTGACATCTGTATCCATCTGGTCAGCTGTCTGAAAAATTTTGAATTTTTCATCTCTGCAGGCTTAACTGGTCATTCTGATTAAAAAAATATTCATTTTATGGACTAAATAAACTACTTGTGTGTCAGTTTTTTAAACCAACATTATCATCCTTTTAATAAATCAAGTATCTTGATAACACCATTTGGAGGAAGTTTTCTTTTGAACTTCTTAAAAATAGGAAATGTATTGTTCCTTTGTCCAATTCCAATTGCTGGGCGATAGTTGCCATGCAATGTAGTGCTTAGGCACAAAAGTAAATAATCAAAACTCTATACTTCCTTATTGATTGCCTGATCACATGGGAGGCACACGAGGAGGGTCAGAGTCTTAGCATGATCAAAGAGTAAACTGTTGGGCTTATAGACCAATCAGGCTAAGAAAGTAAATATTTGAGAGCAATAAAAACACGTTTTATTCAGGTGCCAGAAATAATAACAATGAGGTGAATAAGATAAATTATATGATGATAGTTGGTGCATGCTTAGAAATACAGGCAGTTATCTGGTGTATAAAAGCAGTCATATTCACAATGCACAATGCACAGCACTTAAATGAGACGAAGCTATGTTGTTACCCTGTTCCTGCCTTTAAAAGATGGGGGCCCTTAATGGCTCCCATCATACAGAATCACAATGTATATTAATGAAATCAGTCACCTTTTGGAAAGAAAACACCATTTCTCACCAGGTATATAATGTGTGCAGAAAATAGCTCAGACACTATGTGTCATCATAAAAGGAATCTAAAAAAAACAGATTATTGAGTGCTCAATATTGAGTAATAATACCTGCTTTTTTTCTTCCAGAATTAATAGCTAGTCATAGAAGCATGCATGCATAGAATCATAGAATCATATAGTCATAGAATCAGAGAATTATGGTATGGAATCATAGAATGGTTTAGGTTGAAGAAACCTTCAAGATATATTTCTCCACTCCTGCCATGGGCAGGGACACCTTTCCACTATCCATGCTTGCTCCAAGCTCTGTCCAGCCTGGTTTTGAACACTTCCAGGGATGGGGCTGACACAGGTACTCTGGGCAACCTCTGCAAGGACCTCACCACCATCAGAACCAAGAATTTCCTCCTAATATCAAATCTAAATCTACTCTCTTTTAGTCTGCATCCCATCCATGTCTCTGTCTTGTACACACTCAGTACTTTGGTGTTCTTCAGAGTCTCTCACTTTGAAGCTGTTGCAGATAACAGTATAAACTTGAATATAGAGTTTAAGCCATATCTTAACTGTTGAATTTTTATTTAATGGGATAGGGGTTTTTTTTATCCTGAATGCTTGAAATATTTCCTGAATTTTGATCCCTGCTGAATCCCACAGCTCTAGTAAATCAATCACATTGGGGTTCTGCAAGACCAAGTACCAGGTCCTACACTTTGGCCACGTTTCACAGGTCTTTTCAGCCTAAATGATTCTGTGATTCTATGAGTACTCTAGACTCCACAAAGGAGATTCGGCATTTAAGAGTTATAAAGAACAAAGGAATGCCAAGGCCCTCTTCAGTCAAGTCTATTATGCTGATTCATGCTCACCTTTAATTTCTATTCAGACTCTCAGTTTATTATTAATATTGCTAATAATATTGTGACTTGCCATACATCATGACTCTTCTGTGTTTCAGTGAATGTTGGTCTCAAAAAATTGTGCCCAAGCAATTTAGGATTTTTGCTCACATACCTCAGATATGTATCTGATTTTTCAGGGTTCCTGTTTCCAGATGTCAATAGATACCTGAGATCATCTAAATTTCTAGAAAGGACTTACTATGCACTCCCTCTCCAGACAACAGAAAAAACACAGGAGATAGAAAACACAAGCTCAGGTGGAGACACCAGCATCACAAGACTCAGGTGAGACTAAGGAACAATGATCTTCCTTCCTTAAGTGATTATCTTGTGAGCACAAGGACATTTTGAGGATGTAAAGACAGAGAAAACTGCCTCACAGAAACAACCTTGGTCAGACAACAAGGTGAAAGACTTCAGTGTCTGTAGCCCCAGATGTTTGTTCTTTCACCATCCTTCCCTGAAATCCCTCAGTCTACAGAACACAGCAGAAAATCAAGAATAACTCATATAACTTTGAGTAGTGTTGTAGACCATGGAAATGCCATTCACATCCATGTCTTTCGGTGTTAGGGATGAGGTCATTTCATATATCTATTTATTTCCCAAATCCAATAACTTAGTGTGAAGGGCTTCAAAGCACAAGATAAATGTGTCTGGGCCACAGAACTAATCATGTCAACTGGAAAATAACTGTATCTGCATCATTACCACTTAATGTGTTGGGTAATTCTGAGTGCACCTGAAAGATAATAAAGAGGTGTCAGTATTATTCATATATTTTAATTGCTTCCATTAGCATTTTTTTTCATTCCTTAGGGCAAAATAGTATCACTTCATTGATTATACAGTGGATACAGGAGAAATAATAGTACAGAATAAAATATTCTTTTAACCACCCGTTGCCATCCTATAGCTATACGCAAAAGTATAACTTGGCAATAAAACCTATTTACTGTTAAAATTAAAATTGCTTTTAACATTTTTATGGCATGCAAACAATTAAAATAATTATATCAGGTAGCAGCTGTTATTTCACACTTGTGGAAAAAGAAAGTAGAGAAAAAGACTGTAGGAATAATTAAAGTCAGGTAACTTCTTGTTCCAAGAAATGCCAGAAATGTGTTGGTTCTCTATAAGGGGTGATTATAACAATAATGGAAGTAGGTTTAATATAATGAGAGGGAGTTCAACTTGATTATCCTTAAGTGTCCCCTCCAACTCAAGATAGTTTATGATTCTAGGAAATAATTAACTCCGTTTTGTAATGCATGTATTTTTATCCTAGCTGAATAAATCTTGTGGTGTCACCATGATGACTTCTGGGATTAAGTAAAATAACTTCTAGGTTCTCAGCTTTGGTGGCAACTTGCCACCAGTGTCTTACTTGTTGAGTCCAATTCATTATTTTATTGTGTCTGATGGCATTACTATTCTCACAGCATAAAGCTGGCTCCTAAGAATTCCAGCACAGGGTAAAACCAAAGCCCCATTTCCTGACCTTTCCTGTCTGCCAGCAGACACAACAAAACCCCTCCAGGAAAAGGATAAATATCAACTATGTACAACAGCCGTGTTGCTATACCAAAAACACAAGGCACATTGTGTTCAAGCAGGCTTTTCCTACTGGAGAACACCCGTGAGCATTTAATCTAATAGAGATAATAAAATATGAGAAGAATGAGAAGAGTACTAGAAAAATAAAGTACTATAAATCTGTAATGCTTTGAGAAATGATAAATTATAGAATCCTAGAATCCTGGAATGGCTTGGGTTGGAAGGAACCTTAAAAGTCATCTAGTTCCAACACCTTGCCATGAGCAGGGACACCTTCCACTAGAACAGGTTTCTCAGCATCCTATCCAACTTGGCTTGAATTATTTTTCTTGGGCTTACTTCTTTTACCTGCTACTTGAAAACATTAAAATTAATAAATATGTGTCAAATACTTTTAGAACAAAAGCGACTGTGCAAGTCCAGACCTTTCCAATGCTCCTTAATGTATTTTTTCCCTAAATGCCTAGGAAGAAACCAAATAGATCTACAACACTGACTAAGCCTGAGTTGAGTTCTTACTCCATCCAAACAATGATTTACTAGTTAGAGTTGATACATTGCTTTTCTATTTTCTTCCACTCACTCCTTTGGAGAGGTCAGAGTCTGTATTTACATATCCTAGGGTTCTATTCCCCGGGGAAGGTGTCACAGCCCAAGACTGACAGATTGAATAAAGATTTAGGACAACTCTCAGCATGTGGTAGGATTATTAGTGCTGTCCTGGGCAGGGCCAGGAGCTGGGCACGATGACCATTCTGACTCATGGCATCCTAGGATTCTATGGCACTGTCTCTGCACCTGGGGGTTGCATTCCATTATTGGATCCCAGTTCCATTGTTGCCACAAGTCCACAGTTGCTATGGGAGCCTCCCAGCTGTGTGCATAGTGAAGGGAGAAATTGTTGTCCCTGTGTTTGGTGGGAATGGGCTGAGAGAGGTTGAACCTGTCGCTCAAAAATCTCAGGAAAGCTGTGGATGTCCTGGTCTGACTCAAAGCTCTATCAAACCACCAATTTCTTCTCCCCTTAGTCTTCTACCCTTGAGACAATTCTTCTTTGCCTGGCAAACTGGGTAAAAGCAATCTCTGTACGAGGTTGCAATTCGATCAGTTTTACTGGTGTAGCATGTGTTTAATGTTGAATCAGTGGTCTCTGCTTTTAGTGATTATCTAAAGTAAGGGAGACTGAAATTCAGGATCAGTTTGAATCTGAGGCTGTGCAAAATAACTCTTTTTTATTTTATCCAAAACCCACCCCAAGCATTACTTGCATTGAATTTTCCACCTAGTCTGTCCTAACTACAAATCTGTTAAAGCCAGGAACATTGAAATTTTTTTGTTGTTTCGTTAAGCTGATTGTCTGCACCTGACTCCATTTTAAAATTAATACCTACATATTAGGGGTTTTCTTTCTTACACACAGTAGGGATGGAACAGTTTGAATTATGTAAAATAAATGTATGGTCATAAAATGTAATAATCCATTACAAAACACTTCCATTTTTCATTTTATTACCATGTTCAAATAATTATTGACCTTTTTTTCCGCTAACTTGAACCAATAGATATTCATAGAAATATTGTATTCTCTTTGCATTATGATTGCAATAATGAAGAAGGGTAAATCAACTTCCTTATATTGTATTTGCATTAAATATTGCATTTGCAGCAGATTAAAAATGCAACCAGAAATCTTATTTTTGATACCTCCATTTTATGAATTATTGTACTTACCAGCATGGAATATCGGTTGTGGGGGCCACATTCTGTGACTGTTTGGTGTTATTTTTGCCTGAACAAAAAAAGCACACCATAGATGTGTGCTTCTTCAGAGACACTTTGAGAAATGTAGACATTTGTTTAAGCACTTGAAACCCAGCGTTTTCAGATTACAAGCTATGAAATATGTCTGTGATTGATGAGTGTATTAAAATGAGTTTCTTCAGGTAGTTTCTGCCTTTGTCTTCTTTGTTCTTTTCATTGTATTAGTTGTATTTCATTGTACTAGCTGTAATATCCCTCCAACCTCAAAATTTTTGGGGAAGAATGTAAACCTCTTTAGTGTAGCATCCTGAGGAGGAGAGTTGTTTATAGTACTGCAGCTAGATAGGTGTAATTGCTTTTATTTCCAAGAGCTTTTGAACTGGCCATTTTATAGCAGCCTAATTTAAAAATCAGAGGGTTCTAAGCAAATAAAATTTCTACCTTTTTGATGAAAGTTGTGAGCTATAATAAAGAAAAGACACTCTGCATTAGTTATTAGAGAATCCAGATGCAGACAGGAAACAATATTAACTTTTTTTGTGTTCTGTTTTGCGAGAGAGTGCTGTCCTATATGCTCACCTACATCTTAGCCACCTGTTGTGATCATACA
Source organism: Rhabdornis inornatus (assembly GCA_013397075.1). Lineage (NCBI taxonomy): Eukaryota > Metazoa > Chordata > Aves > Passeriformes > Rhabdornithidae > Rhabdornis > Rhabdornis inornatus. The sequence goes on along the minus strand of VWZS01000310.1, from coordinate 58,209 downwards.
ATAAAAATTAGAAGCATCATTCTAATTGTTCTCAGAATAAGCAAGGATTAAAACAAAAGTAATTCCACATGTCAGACCAAATATTTACTTTTCCCCAAAACTGATTGTGTCCGATAGCAGACGACTGAGAAAATGAAGAATATGGTGATTGTCATTACAATAACTTAGTCTCCCAAATTATGAAAAATCATGTTTGCTTTAATTCAGTAACAACTTCGCAAAATAATTTGAGATTGGGCTAAACCTAAGTATGTAGAAATGTGTAACATTGACTGGAAGGGCCCTCTTGGGTCAAGTGTAACCTAAACTGATAAGTCTTGGTGCATTTCACTTCTTGGTTTTTGAAGAAGTAAAATAAAATATTTCAATGTTTATCCATTGCTATGACAGAGATATTTTCTTTTAGACTGATCTTAAATTATAAAGTGGAGCTCACATGCAAGCTTTAACCTGGCTATCCATATTTAGCTTCCATTCTGTTAGCTTGAAAAGTCCCATTATTTTAGTCTACCCCAACAGAATGGACTTTTCACTCCTGATCTGCTCCTGTCTTTTCTGATCAGAGATGTACAAATTGTACTGGAGCAGGACTCACCAGTCCTTTGTGCAAAGGAAGTAATTCTTTTTCGTTGGGAAGGTCTCCCTTGGGCCATGGATCAACACTGCACAAGATTAACTGCTTGACTGATTTAGAGTAAAAATCCTCTCTGTCAAAATTAATTAAAAAGTAACTAGAGTCCTTAATACTAACACATGTGCACAATGATCATGACAGGGAGAGTTACAAAGATAAAGCTTAAAGTTAAAGAATCATCATCAGACTAAAGATGGGTACGAGGATTGTAAATAGCTCAACAAAACCCTTTGAATTATACTAAATTTGGAATCACTGACAGTATTAGCAAGAACTAAAAGAGAAAAAATGTAACATAGGTAAGGCAAATTACTGATAGAGAAATAATATGATGAAATTAAGATTGAAAAAAAAAAAGTTCCCAGATACAGGAACTGAAGAGAGGAAATGTATGAATTCAAAGCTGTGGAGTAGGATTTATGTTTTATTTAAATTTAAGGGCTTTTTTCTTCCTGTACAGCTGCAATTGTGCATACAAATTACACTATTCCAGCTCTCAATCCAGTCTGAGATAAAATTGCTAAGTACAGAAATATCTTTCACTATACACATATATAATTCAGTAATTAAACAGGAACAATCCTTCCATTAGGCTTTGTGAAAGCATCTGAACTGAAAGCCTACAGAAGCAGGATTTTTTGTATAGAAAGACGTGGAGGACCCACTGTGGAACAGCCTGAAGGACTGACCCCTGTGGGAGGCACCCATGCTGGAGCAGAGGAAGGGTGTGCTGAGGAAGGAACAGCAGGGATAAGGATATGTACTGAACACAGCCCCATTCCCCATCCCACTGTTCCTCTGGTGGGGAGGAGGGAGGGAAGTCAACAGTGAGCTTGAGCCTGTGAAGAATGAAGGGTGTGGGGGGAAGGTTTTTTAAGGCTCAGGTATATTTATTATTGACCTACTTTGATTTGGTTATATTTAAGTAAATTTCCCTGGTTTGGTGACACTAATTGGTGAGTGATGTCTCCCTGCCTTTATCTCAACCCACCCTTCATTTTTCTCTTCCCCCTCCAGCTGAGGAAAGGAGTGACAGGGCAGGGTCACCCCAGCACAAGATGTCTTAATAAAGCCCCTATGTAATCTCAATTGTTAGCAACAGCCTTATTCATGTGCTAGAACACTGAATACAGAGGGAAAAAAAAAATAAAATACTGGAGGCATTATCTCTGCGTATTACCCCCCCAAATACTCTACTTTAATTGAATGAAGTAACCAGATCTAAAAATTAAGATGCACCACCGTTATTTCAAAAGGTTTGTTCAATAGCTCTACCTACTTCTCTTACCAAAAATCTGAATTATTACTTCAGATTAGCATCCCTTCTTCTCAAGCCTTGAAGTTCCCTCAGTCTTCACTCTGGTAATTCTGCTTACAGCTGCTGCAAAACACCTGCTTGGTGTTGGCCACTGCAGTTCTTTTTATGCTGTTTCCTGAAAGAAGGACATAAAGTGAATTCAATATTTATTTTTGCTTCTTTTTCTTTGCAGGAGGGGTTGATCAGCATTTATGTTTCTGTATTTGTTATTTCATATATTTAGGGGGCCAAGCAGTACTTCTGGTATGTGATGCAGGGATCATCTTCAGGAGAAACAGGATTTTGTAACTGATCAATTCGTATTGCTATCTTTTAACTCTTCTGTATGATAGCACATTTTCTATGATAGAGGTTTAATACTAATGAATCAACACAGCACAAAGGTTTTTGTTGGTTTGTTGGGATTTTTAAGTGGGTTTTTTTTGGGATTGGGTTTCTTTAAAGTTATTTATGTTTCAAAGAATTGCCAGAAGGTACCCAGAGAGAATTAAGCTTCTGAGATTATAGAAAATAAAAATTTAAAAGAATAAGGATTGATTAGAACGTTGTAATTAGGTTCAGCATGTCTTTCAAACCCACTAAATTGCCTGTCTCTTTAAACTAGCCGTTTCTCTGCTGTAACAAAGGAGAAATATGCCTAGTCCTCTTTATCTTCTTTGTTTTATCATCCATTGCTGACAGGAATCATAAAATCACTGAGCTGATAGCAGTAGCAGAGTAACTTGCACATCACTCAAAGTTAATGCTCATATATCTCATACCACTTTGATACAATTAATTACATATCATCCTTCTATAGCATTAATTGTAGGTTTTCTGTCAAAAGATGTTCAACTCAGAAAAAAGAAAAAACGTAAAGGAAGCTCTTCTGCTGTCCTCTGAAATGAAATTATGTCATCATGGAGAACAATAAGAGGGCTTTCATTCTTGTCCATTAGGACTGTGTGTTTTGATTTTTCATGTAACCTTTTCTATTCAAGATAAAATGGATCTTTCCTCTGCGTACAACAGACTTGAGGAATGTAATTACTTATATTAGTGATGCACAAAGAAAGGCTTTCAAGTTGAGTAAATGAACTCTACAAGGGAAAGACAAAACTTTAACTTATTAGAAAATTATTTAAAGGCCTTAACCTCTTCTGTTCTAAAAACAGTTAACAAATGTCTTTTAATACCAGGCTCTTTAGAAGAAGGGTTGCTACGTTTGCTTTCTCTCAGATGATTTACAACAGTTTCTTAGACCAGTTTCATATTTCTGATTTCACCCTTAGCAACAAGAGTCATGAACTTCTCTTGAGCAATGGTATGCCTTCTTTCTGGTAGAAAAATGTTTATGAGTTGTCATTCATTAAATTAATTCCAGGTATTTTTAGTCTTCTTTTCATCTACTAATTGGGAACCTTACATTTAAATCTCTCCATATATTTGAAAGCTTTTGAAAGTTATTAATTCAGAGCTTTGAAACACTGCCAGACCAGATGTGTCTAAAGATGGGTGTTTTTTTGTGGACACTTTAGAATTACATTTCTAGATGCCATTATGCTTAAAGATCTAAATCCTTTCTGCACTGCTGGTTTGCTTTTTGGTGTTTTGGTTAGTTTTGGTGGTTTTCGGTTATTTTGTTGTTGTTCTTGTTATTCTTTTTTCTTTTCTTTTCTTTTCTTTTCTTTTCTTTTCTTTTCTTTTCTTTTCTTTTCTTTTCTTTTCTTTTCTTTTCTTTTCTTTTCTTTTCTTTTCTTTTCTTTTCTTTTCTTTTCTTTTCTTTTCTTTTCTTTTCTTTTCTTTTCTTTTCTTTTCTTTTCTTTTCTTTTCTAGTTGTTCACTTTTTTCTTGGTAGATTAACTTTTGGAAGCAAAAATATCCCTCTGAGATGTATTTGCATAGTAATATAAGTTGAGAACTACTGGTCAGCTAGCCATCAATTTTGGTCCATTAGCCATGTTATGCCTCATCTGTTGTAGGTAGATTAATGTTTTATGCATTATTCAAAAGTTAATATTTTGTCATAGGAAAACAAAGATCGAAGTTTTTTTTCTTTCTCCTGGCCCAATATATATTTCAACTTTTTTTGTTTGTTTGTTTGGTTGATTGAACAGATTCCATTGATTGGATTTGAAAGTTTGATATGGGTAAAATGGCAGAAGTTACATTAGAAAAACTATCAGGGGCCCCTTGAGGACAGACTATGTTTAAATGCATTTTAGGATCTAATTTTTTAACTGAAAATGTTTCTGTAATTTCCTAACATTTTGATCTATGAAAGTTGAGAATGGAACTAGCTGTGATGAATGCCTCAAAATTTCCTTCCATCTTTCAAGAATCTAGACTCCTCACAGAATACAAAGATGGATATTGACAGCAATAATAACTGAAACATAGCCTTATTTTCATGATATTGTCCATTGATTCTTTTGTGACTGTGGTTTAATTTGTTATCCATTTTTTATTTCATATAAAATACAGTGCAAAGGCTTACAGAGATGATATATTGAATAAAAAATCTCCTGACATGTGTATATCATTAAATTAAAATGTGGCACCTTGGCATTTGTAAATCATCTGAGTTCTAATGTAAATACAGATCACTCACTTGTGAAAGGTCTGTTGGATAACCATAGCCACTACTCTTTGTATTCATCAGCCCATAACTTTAAATGCTTTTGGTGTCACATCTTTCAGTCTGAGTTGTGAGCTCTGTCGTTCCAGCAGTGGAGAAGAAGTTAATGACTTGCTGAATTAGTCATAGTATGTTTTAGATATTAAGGCCAAACAGTTTTACATAAACATAGGCTGGTTTATTTCCATATTTAAAAAATGACCTACGTATTTCTCCCAAAAATAGTTATATATTGCCTGTCTTTAACCAATTGAAGCTACAGCCTTAATTTTATTTGATTTACAATAATAGATATTAAGACCATTTAAAGTCTAAGAGATTTAAAAGTAAATGAGAGTAAGTCTTCCTGATTTACAACAAAATTAGGATTAATTAAAAATCCAGGGTCTGAGGAGCATATATCTATGTTTTGCTGACATCTGTTCATATTTTATTAAAAAAACCCAAAAATCTACTGTTTTAGGCAGTTAGGCATGTTTTACTTGCTATGTAATGGAAGAGTGCAGAGAATAATGAGCCAGACTCTTTTCAGNAAGAAAAGAAAAGAAAAGAAAAGAAAAGAAAAGAAAAGAAAAGAAAAGAAAAGAAAAGAAAAGAAAAGAAAAGAAAAAGAAAATTATTTCAATTAGATGTAAATTAAAACCAAAATTACCATGAGGGTGCTTGCATGCTTCAGCAAGGACTCACAGAGGCTGTGGAATCTCTGTCCTTGAAAAAGTCAAAAGCTTGACCAAACATTAGCCCTGAACAATCCTTGGTAATAGTACCCACTCCAGGCAGCAGGTTGGACAAGGTGACCTCTGGAGTCCCTTCCAGCCTTTGGGATTTTGTGCTGCTGGTGCCTTATCTGCCTTCAAATCACAAACTAAACAAGATTAAGATGAAAAAAAAAATAGTTTACAATTTATTGAAGGTCCTCCAGGGTCACTTGTGGCAGAATGCATGAGTGATATAGGGCTTCAACAATTTTATAAACATAAAAAAACAGCATCCCCAGTTAGAAACACAGTTGAAATAATTCCCCTTTGCTTCAGCCCCCGACTGAAGGCTCCCCCTTTGCTTCTAACCCCACACTGTTTACGTTTAAATACATGGGAAAGTGGCATGGCCTTGGTTCACTGAAGAAGCAGGATTACAATAATTCCAGGAATGTGTTTGTCTAACAAAGTACTGAAGCTAGCTGAGACACTACATAACTATGTACATAATGCATAACATATACAATAATAGTCCAAGAGCTATGAATATATGAAAAAGCAAAAATCTCTTTTGCATTAGTGAAGTGGGAAGTTTCTGTACCAGTGAATGTCAGGTGCTGAGAGGGCCATGCCAGGGAAGTGATTGCTCTGGAATTGTCATGTTCACTTGTTAACAATGCTTTTCCTATGAGCCACTTAAAGGAAGATTATTTCTACCCAACCCTACATGTCCTTGCCTATTTGTTTTGTACCAACTTTGACCCAGCAGTATTCATGTTTACTCCCCATATATGCCTGTATTTTTCCCTTTGCTTTACTTTGCTGTGATGAGAACACAGACTGACACATATTTAAAAGGAATCTATTCAAGAAAAAGGAGATATAACTCCAGTTTATAGCCAGGTTACAAATGTGATGATGAATCCATTTTGTGTCAAAACCAAGAAATTACAGCAACTTTAATTACTTCAATTCTGAGCTTCTATTTTACTGTATTTAAATAGGTTTAAGCTTGTGACATTTAATATAAATTTTGTAAGCATCTCCATTCATTTTATGCTATATGGATAAAAACAGATGCACTCTAATAGCTCAAGGGATTTCACAGTTATGCCTGATTTAACAAAGAAACTTTCTTTCTTATTCTCATTCCTTTATCAGGAATCCCACAGTATTCAGTGCAGTCACAACTAAGGAAAAAATGCATATATATTACACCTAAATTGCTTCAGCCCATCATGTTTCAGAACTGAGAAACCAGCTGCATGACAAACTGCAGGAAAAAGACGGAAAGGAGTGAGGAGGGAAATTGTAGCAGATTACAACACTTTGATAGTCAAATGAATAGGGAAATTACACAGGAGCATAGGATATGTATGTTAACTTTTTGACCTTGTTAAGAATAAAATCCAAAGAAAAATACATTTTATACACGGCTATTCCCGTGCCTCTTAAACTATCTCAAAAAATATGGAAAAATCTGGGACAGGAAGAAAAGCTTGGGGCACACCCCTCTCTAATTCCATGAACCAGCACCATTCCAAGATACGGTAGTTTTGGGTTATGGTCTGTGGTCTCAAATTCGTGCATTTAATCTCCTAATAATAATAATTCTTATAAAAATTCATAAGTCATATCTAAAATACAAAACAGAACTTAAAAGCTCCTAAGTAAAGTAAAAATATAGCTTAAATAATGTGGACTCTAGTTATTTTTGGTCTGCATTTCTGTTGGTCTGTATTTGGGTTGGTCTTAGCTGGAACCATCCAAGACCCCACAAACACCCTCAGACTCATTTCTGAGGCTTCCACCAGAGGACTGCATGTGGTCCAAAGAAAACTCCCCTCATCAGAGGAGGTGCTTGGGCATTCCCACCTGAACCTGAGCTTGCACTATCCACTGGAGTTTGTGTTTTGTGAGATGCCAATCCCCAGTCTTAAGGATCAAGATGTTTGATCATCAGTTTGTCCAAAGGCGACAATCAAGTATTGTGAATCCGTGGGTGGTGATTGCATATATTGCTACTCCTTTCTTTTTACTTCTTCCATTCTTTTCCCCTATATCCCTTTATTAAGAAATATTTTTAAGCTTTCATATTGCCATATTACTACAGATAGTAATAACCAAAACAGTTACACACCTGCTTTCCATTGCAACCAAATTCTAAAAGAAACACTAGAGATATAGATATATTTACAAACATTAACCATTAAATGCCTTTTCATTCTAATCATCCTCAAGGGATTAATTAACATGAACCTGGGTTGCCCTTGCCTCCAGGAGCAGATCATAACACCAGTTACCTTCATGGGCAGCACTGACTTGTGTTGGAGCATTCCCTGTGAGGTTTTGTAACCTCCAGGTGCTCTCAGGCGCCCAGACTGTCGGGTTATTTTCTTCAAAAGCCAAGCAAGTTAATAGTTACTATAAAGTTATTTATTGCAGAAGCACATCAGTCTCAAAGGCAAAACCAAAGAAAAGCAGTGGCAAAAAGCAATGATAGAAAAGCAAGTGGCAAAAAAACAATGGCAAAATGCAATGGCATAAAGCCCCATCTCTCCCTAATGTATGTTCTTTTATAAAAACTTTCCAACTAGCTAAGACACAAACTCAGACCACTACTCCTTAACCTATTAGAATTCTAGTTTCTTAGCACGCCAGGCTATGTATAGACTACATTCATGGCCTATCTTATTCTAACTGAAAAATGTAAGCAATATTCTTAACTCTAACTCTATTATGTCTGAAGCTAGGTTCTTGGAGCCTCCATGGAAACACTAGCATCTAGGACTATGTTTTTCAGCCTTCACTAGAACATGTACTACTTCTCAGGCATCCAAGGTCTTTTACTCACTAAAAGCACTTAAAACTTACTCCATTTACTTACTTACTCACTCCACCTACTCACTTACTCATTCCTTCTTCTCACTTACTCATTCCATCCAACGGCTTTAATTCAATCCCTGCACTCTGATCTCTCTCTGAAGAATTCAGAGAAACTCCTGACTTACTGACTCCAACATTCCCCACCTCTCTTCAGGCTGCACAAAGATCACAGAAATGCTTTTTGGGACTCAGCCTTGATGAGCAGCACCTTGTCTGTGCAGCACCACCCTCATTGATGGTCTCAGCCTTGGCCAGCAGTGCATCCACCTCAGAGCTGGCCAGCACTGGATCCATCAGATATGGGGAAGCTTCCAGCAGCTTCTCATAGTAACCACACCTGCAGTCTCCCCTCATACCAAAACCTTGTCATGGGAACCCAATATAATTTGTCTTCTATACAACAAGGATTGAGGATAATCTATATCGCCTTCCAGCTAGAACTGGTGACAGATTTGTAAGGGTTTTGTTTTATTTTCCTGTTTTCAGCTCAAATTTAACTGTGTATGTGGCTATATACAATGTTAATACATCTTTTCTTCGTTTGAACTTGTACTCGTATTTTTACCTTACCCTGTACATTTATTGGATATCAGCAGGCCTCATTAAAAAATGACAGGATATTAATAGGGCAAGATAGTGTTACATTCCATCACTACCCAGGGAATATATACATTGATTTCAGTTTCCTTGTTTTTTCCAGATGCTATAATAATTACAAGGATCATTCACAGAGCCCACTGGTTTTTTTTTAACAGACTGCTCAAAGTTTATCAGCTAATTGTGACAGAGACATAGGCTTTCCCTAGGGTGTCTAATGGTTCAGCTGCGAGTGAAATATTATAAGCCAGGTTTTTAGCAGTCTTCTATTTTTTGCCACAACTAGTGAGCATCAGGAATCCAAACACCTTTCTTTATAAAATTAAATGTACTTTGGTCATACAACACAACCACTCCTGACCAGAAACTACACAGCTGGGTACATTTTCATGTACTCCTGACTCCAGCACAAAGTGGCAGTCCCTTTCCATCTACTCCACCACTCTCCCCATTAGAATGGCCACTGGTTTTGTACACACATGCACTGGTATTTGTTGCATAGTGAGAGCTGATGAGTTCAACAAAAACAAACAAACAAACAAACAAAATAACAAAATAGTGAAATTATTACTCTGGGCACTGGATTGGGAACTCTTGGTAAGTCAGAAGGGCAGCTCACTGAGCAAAGGGACATACAGTGACACAGGAAAATCCCTGGGAGTTGTGTCTCTGGTTGGCAACTGAAGCCAACCATGCATTTCCTCCACACCTACAATGCAATGTGTCTTTTTGCATGATTTTCTCAAAAAGTTTCATTTTCTGATTGAAAAGTTCACCTTCTAAGTGGTGAGTGAGTTGACTTTTCTCATTGCTTAGGACCAAATTGGTAGTGTAGAGGTTTATAAGATGATAAAATATTTTAGTTACAGATCTGTGTAAATTTTATGGAGTAAAATCTTTCTAAAACGCTTCCACTGGCCTTGTGGAGAGGAGGGTGAAACTGGGCACCTGGGGTGTCATAAACTGAGCTCTTTGCCATAGCAAAGAAAAAAATTGTGATAGAGATTGCTAAGGTGACATCTTGGATAGGTGTCTGAAGTGGATAAGAAAATATAAGAAGATATGCAAGCATAAAGTTTTGCAGACTGGGATTTTGCTGGTCCTCTGCAGAAAGGAGAGAACAGCTCTGATAATAAAGGTCTGTAAGCTCATCCGTTGCTTCTACAAACCATGATTTCAAACCCAATGTCCCAATTAGTGCTGCCATGTTATGTTCTAAGAACAGGTTGCTTTTTTCCTGCTCCATTAAAAAAATTAGATTAAACCATCTGACCAATCATGCTATGATCATGCCGTAAGCACAAGCTGGTCAAAATTCTTGTTGCATTGAAGGAAAGTTGCATCAGGCTGGAGAAAGGAAGCCCATGATAGGGCCATAACTAGCCTCTGAGCATGCCTGTACTATAAACAGTTGCTCTTAAGCTTCTGCTTTTTCTGATGATATGGAGAAGTCAAAGGGGTGCCAGAGGCCAAAGTATTTTTCAGGTTCTTTTGCAAAAATCTTAGCAGAAGGGTAGGAAATAACTCTGTTTCGTGCTCCAAATCAAATATTTCCCCCAGGTCTGTCACAGGCACATTTCTATGTGCTGCTGAAGACCATTCTCCGTCTCCAGGAGTATAACCTTCATATTCTTAAATTTGATTCTGCCCTGGACCCTGCACCTTTCACAATCTACTATTATCAGCTTCCTGACAGAGACCTGCTCTAATTCCTTGTCCCCTACAAGTTAGCAGGCTTAGGTGTGTTTGAGATTGTTCAAGTGGTGCATCTAAATTACTTGTCCCAAATTCTAATTTCCTCTTCTGATGATCATGAGAGTCAAAATCAACTGAGAATGAAAAAAAAGGTTTTGTGATACTCAAAGTGCTGAAAGAATTTTTAAATGTCCAGAGAAAGCCTTCACAAAAGATACACACTGTCATCTGTAATAGTTAAAAGAAAACCAAAATAACCGAAAATAACCCCCAAAGGCAGTAACATAAGTGTAGTTAGATCCATGGAAATGGATCTAACCATGGAACCATTTGAATCTAACCATTGATCCAACCATTTGTTGAAATTTGAGAAATCTGTTGGGAAGGAATGGCCTGCATTTGTTTCTGGAGTCCTATACTCACACACAGACAATGTGCCCTCCGACAATGCTGCAAAACCTCTACAGCACAAGTGTGATCCTAAAGATGGAAAGGATCTATGTGAATATGGATGCCTGTGTGACAAATTCCCTCCTTCTGAGTCTCCAGCCCTGTCATATGTCGATAGGACAACCAGGTTCTAGGATATGACAACAAGCAAGGAGACCAAAGGCAAGTTCAACCGGCATTGTATTGACACCTTTTACCTGATATTAAAATCATGAAGATCTAACAACGATGCTTTGGGGTGAGAATGTAACTTTTCCAAGGATTTTCTTATGCAAAGGGGTCAAGTTTGCCTTGCAGTTACTATCCAAGGGCATTCTATCAAATGTGGATAGCATGTTATCTTTGGAATTTAAATTCCCCAGCAAATGCAATTCAGCTCACCAAAAATAATTTGAGGAAATTTCTTGGCTGAGCATGTAAGCAAGTAGTCACACGCAGGTAATAGGATAGTAAAAGGCTTATTTTCCTGGAAAAAAAAACCAAAAAAAACTTCAAGCTACTTCAGAACCCCTACAGGCAAAAGTGGTTCACTGAGCTACCTGAAAATTAAGTTAAGACTGTATGTGGATGGTGTGACTGAAGCCAGTAGCAAAACCCCATTGATTTTTTGAGAGTTAGCTACCTAACCTTTATAGATGTTTTCATAAACACTAGATGATTTTTTGGATTTTTGGGACTCCTAGATATACATGTAGATTTTGCTTGGAAAAACTCTACATAGGATCAAGTATTAGACAATGCTGTCTTAATTTCTGCAGTTTCTGTTTTTATGTGTTTTTAGCTTTTCAGAAAGTTGCGGATCCCTGAAATGCAAACATTGCGTTTCCCTTCCCTCAGCTCCCTTCTTTCCAAATGAAGTAGTGAACCTTTTTGACATATAAATTGCAGCATCATAATTATATTTTTGCTAAGTAAATGACAGCTGATGAGATACAAGCAGGTGTACGTTAGAATATGCAGAAAATAAACCACCGGTATGCTGTTGTTATTTTTAGTTGTGTAAATTGTGGAAGTGTATGTACAGGGCAGAAGAAGGAATGACTAATAATTAAGATAACAGTAAAGGATGTTTCTGGGACCCTGTTAAATAAGTTAATGAAAAACCTTGTCTTCCATCAGTATCAAGGTGAAGAGAGAGAAATCTTTGAACTCTGCAGAATTTAAATATATAGACCAAAGAAATCACTTAGAATTTACGAATTGTCTCCAATTAAGCTTTTTTATTTCTATTTGTTTTAGGAGGGTTTTTTTGTGTTTACTATATTCTTTCTAAAGTGCAGGATCAACAGGTTTGTGGATTTTCTGGAACTCCAACTTCCACGTCAAAATATTGGAATTAGGTTTTTTAGATATTATTTGCATTGTGGTAGTTTGGAAAAGTCTAATGACTCTTTGGGGTGTGTTAGCTGACTTTCAGAATAATCAGAAATTTCAATGGAAGCGCAACAGTGACACAAACTTAAATGGAATTATTTTATAGACTTTATTCTTTACTTTGCCTGAAAACACCTCTGTGTGTGTGTGTGTGTGTGTGTGTGTGTGTGTGTGTGTGTGTGTGTTTTCAAGATGATGAAGAGTCAACACTGCAGCTGACTTCATTAGTCATGTGGGAGTATGTCTACTTTCATAGAATTTTATTCCGAAGTAGTTTATGGAGTTAAACAACAGAAGATCACATATACCATAAATCACAGGGAGCAGTAGTGTGGAGACATTATATGGGGAATAAATTAAGGCATTCAGTCATAAAGGCAATAACTTATGGAGAGAAAAATTAAGAAACAGTCAATAGGTTTCAAAAAGAGATGAGGAGAAAAAAAGAAGTCAATGAGGCAGGATGCTCAATGAAGCCTCTTCTAGCTGATGAGTTCTAAGAAGACTTCAACAGTCTGCAGAAGGGTAAAGAAGAGATCCTTGTTAAACAAATTAAAAAAAGAAGGGAAAGAAGAATAAAACAAATGGTCAGACCACTTACATTTCTTGATAATCCTCTTAAAATCTTTCAGTGCCAAAGCTTTTTACAGTACTTTCTTCTGGTATCTACCTAATATAGAAAAAACTAATTGTACCATGTAGTGATACTGAGCTTATTTAGAACTTATAAAAATGCCATGGGCAATCTAGATTTTTCAGTATACCTCTGCTAGAATAATTTATTTTATCAGTTTGAAAAATACCTCTGAGTGCGATAAAATTTTATATATTTGAGGGAAGCAAAAGAAAAAGATATGACAAATTTGCAGCACTGTTCTTTTGTCATGCTGCCAAAAGGAAGGCATTGCCATGGGAGAAATTATACAACAGCTCAAAAAAACAGCACAAGCCATTTTTTGTGCACAGTTCCACCTTGTTCTAGCTGGAGCAATCATGTGGTGCTAAGTTTTGTGTTTCATGTCCAGTCTGGAATCTTACTCTATCAGCATGCCTCACTTACAGAGCACTTGCTCACGAGTCAACTGAGCTGTGTTTCACTATACATTGTCAAGGGTATTTAGGTAAGTTGGTTATTTGGACAACATTTATTTTAAGGCAAAATTTGCTATTTAGACAAGTTTATTTTAAGTATTTTGAAAGGTAGAGCAAGTCCTCAGTAAAACTGCAGCCTGTTGCATGAAGCAGGTATCTTGAGAGACTTGGTTTCCATTTCTTTTTCTGTTGAGCTGCGTTAACCAACTTGGTTAATTACATTCTTTTTTTTTTTTCCCTTTTTAAAAAAAAAAAATAAATTGCTGTAATTGTCTTCCTGAGTCATTCTTTCAAAAAAATACAGAGAAATGTTAGGCAATATATTACAGAGGTGCAGAGGGTCAAACTGGACCTAAAAAATTTTCAGATCTATTCTAGCAGTGCAGGTCTGAAATGTCTACTGACACTATTGTGCATATATTCTAATCTCTAATTGTTCATGTATTCTGAAACATTCTAACCTAAGTTACTATTTTTGTCACCATCTTTCACCAGAAGACAGTGTGCATAACTTTTCTGAATTAACCATTCAACACCGTGTCTGGGTCATGAAGAATCAAGTAATTGTCTATTAAAAAATATACATTACACCTAAAAGACATGATGACACTGGCAAGGAAATTGCTGGTAACCCATTGACAAGTGCATGTTGATTTAATTAGGAAATTAGCTGATTTTTTTTTTTTTAATAATACTTGTTTCTTAATTAAAGTCTTCATGGTGTTTGAGTGCTTATTAAGTCCATTTTAAATGGATACACTGGTTACATATTAGTATACATTTAAAATTACCTTCTTCCTCCCATCCTTCACCTGATCTTCATTAATATTCATTACATAAATATTATATAAAATTCATTCCATTTCTTTCAGAAGCCCATCTGAACAAAATTAATATTAAGGGAAGAGGTGTATGTCCTCTACAATAAGACATGGACAAAAAAAAAAAAAAAAAAAAAAAAAACTTTGCTGGCAATTGGTTTATGCTAATACCTATTTATCATCATTCAGCAAAGGTGTAGCCTGAACTCATTTTCAGATGAATGGGATTCCCATTGTTGCAGTTTCATGAGTGATGAAGACAGTGGCTCTTGCATTGATCTGGTCTTACTTCCTTGGATGTTGACTGAATATTCCTTTTCCCTGAGTAATTTCTGGTTTGAACTAGGGCAATATTTTGCCAAATATCTAATTTTGAGTTTCAGATCAATGCCAAAGCCACCAAAGAAGCACACTGGACAGATGTGGCTGCTTCTGTATGACCTTATTGTTATGGCTCTGTGAAAAAATAAATCTTGCTCCAAGTTGCACGATTTTGGATCATCATCTCAAAATCTATGCTTACCAAGTGAAAATATCTGTTATAGCTAAATATAGGTAGACTATTCCGTAAACAAATGGTTGAGGATATGAAATACTCTGTTTCTGACTTCTGAATCCTGGAAAATTAACATCTGTGTACTGAACTTCTTCAGGCTAAAAGAAATGCAAAGCATATGGTAAGCCCAGATCATTATAAAATTATTGTCCAAATTTCAGGTTGCAATCAGGTCACTTTTTTTTGTTTATTGGGCCAATAGTGGCTGAAATAAAATGTTGGTCATAAATTACTGGTATTACACTGTGATAATGATAAAGTAAATTATTTTAGAAAACTAATTTAGTATTTTAATAGTAACATAACTGAGATTTATATGAACAGTTTTTACACTCTTGACTAGTAACCCTTTTATTGATGAGTTAATGGCCAGCTAGATAAATTAGGCTCTGTCAGCTTCACCCAATGCCTTATAGCAACTCACATTGGTCATTAACTGGTTGATTGGTAAAGTGTTTTATTATTGCTTTGGAAATATTACCTAAAATGAAGCACAGTAATTTCTGATCCTTTATCATTTTTATTTTGATGGCTTGACTTCTTTTAATCAAAAAATGTGATGCACATTGAGAACCCAAAATCTAAGCTGTTAATATGATTTAAACTGAAACCATCAAAGTTGCTTTTCAAATACAGACATTTGCACTTGAAATAGTAGCCCACTTATGCCGTGTGAAAACATCAGGATCCACAGAAAGATTAAACCTGTTACAAAGAATTCCACAATGCACTCAGTTGTAAAAAGGTTGGATACATTCCATAAGGTAGGGATTCTATGCAATATTTTCTAATTAAGTTTTATGAAACTTTTTTCTTAGTGTTCGCACAAGTTCAGGTAATCATTTTTCCTTTAGCCATTTCAAAATGTGTTTAACCAAGACATACAATGTATATACAGTGCAATACTTACCTCACAAAACTCTTTCATTTTTAAGGTAACATTTTACTTTGACGGTGTGTTCTCACATGCACCCTTTATTGCAGCCACATTCATGAGTCAGAGTGCATTTCTGTTCTTTGAATTAAGTGAATGTCTTACAGAGAAAAGCACACATTTGTAATCAAGAGAGCTGCAGTGTGAATTTTCACAATGCATCATCATATGTTAATAATTTGTCAACAGTGTTTCCTTAATTGTGGCAGTTGTCACATTCTCTTGCTGTCTGTTATAAACCAAATACTATTTACTCCCTAATTCATAAAAGTCATCTCTGTTTTATTGTTTAACTGTGAATGTTAACAGAAGCAGTCTCTTTTTGCAGTTGGATTGATTCAAGTGGATAGGAAAAGGGGCTACAGGAAGCAACCAGAATTTTGAATTTCCTAGTTAATAATTTAAAGTTATGTGAAAAGCAACAATAACAAGGTATCTAGTAAAAATCTGTATGCCTTTCTGTGGGTGATATGGATATTTCCCAATGAAGCCTGACAAAAGAACTTCAAAGATAATATCTGACTGTGACCAGAGGTAGCTAAGCTGAGTTGTCTTTTCCCAGTCACAAACTTCATGTCTCTGATGTCTCTTGAAGGGTTCAGTAGAATCATGCTAGAACTCATTAAGTTATGACTGTAGGAAATCTGCCCTCCCTATGTTACATTAAATAGTGCCCATTACTAATTAAATATTTTTCATGCATCGTTTGGGGTGATATACAGTTCTTTACATGCTTTCCCTAAGGGCCTCTAGAGCTCTCATCACCATTCTGTTTGATCACTTCAAGCTTTACTACATCCACTCCCAGTATAATTCCCACCAACTGCAACAGAATTTAGGTGGTGGGCTGGTACTGCACAGGGAGCACCCTTAGCACTGTACCATCTACTATGAAGAAAATTAACTGTGTCCCAGATGAAACCAGGACAGTTAGGGATTTAATTTTTCCTTTATCAGGAGTCTGACAGGACAGTAGTGGGTTCCCCTGATTTCTCATTGTTCCAGTTTGTGTTCAATCTCTGAAAAGCCTTCAAGCATGAGTGCACATCTATGAAAGATCAGATCTAGTTTCCAGGGGTATTCAGGAATGAGATTACTTTGTTATCTGCAAAGACACATGCAGGGAAAATTTGGTTATAAAATATTTCGGAGTGAGAAAACAAGGACAAATTAAACAAAAAATAACAAAAATAACAAAAAATAAAAAAAAAGTTTAAAAAAAAGAAAAACAAACAAAACAAACAAAACAAACAAAACAAACAAAACAAACAAAACAAACAAAACAAACAAACAAACAAAAAAAAAAAAAATAAAAAATAAAAAAAAAATAAACCAAAACCAAAAAACTGCGCCTGTGTCATAGTTTAACCCCAGCTCTCAACCAAGCACCACGCAGGTGCTTATTCATTCTCCCACCCCAGAGGGATGAGGAAAGTAAATTGGAAGGGCAGTAGTGAGAAAACTCATGTGCTAAGAAAAATTTAATAATGACTATAGAACATAATCATTTGCTATTATTATCTATTCTTATCATTAAATGAAAAGGAAAATAGCAAAGATAAATAAAATCCAAGAAACACAATGATGCATATGCAAAAAACTGCTCATTGACAATCAACCCATGCCCAAAGAGTCTCTGACCAGCCTTGCCCTCACCAACCTTCTCCACAGTTTTATTGCTGAGTGTGGTGCCATGTGGCCTGGAAAATCCCTTTGGTCAGTTGGGGTCAGCTGCCCTGGCTGTGTCCCTTCCCAGCTCTTGTCCATCCCTGGTTTTCTTGCTGGTGGGGCTGTGTGAGGAGCAGAAAATGCCTTGGTTATGCACAAAACAAGAACACCCCAGAATCATCAACACTGTTCATAGCACAAATACATAACACAGCCCCATATCAACTACCGTAAAGAAAATTAATTCTACCCCAGTCAAAACCAGCAGTCCCTGACTGATACAGTTCGAGACCATTAGTTTAGTCTGTGAATAGCTCCCCTTTGATTCCACAATGAAAATACAAGAAAAGGAATAGGGTTCATTGAAACTCTTAGATTTGAAAGGGTTAAAATAAGTCATCTATCACTTTTGCAGAGCAGTTCTGAAAAAAATAGGTTGCTCAAGGCCTTGGTCTAATAAATTTTTAATGTTGTCAGGGATGGAGATCTCACAGCCTCTCTGGAGCTCTATTCCAATATTTAGCATTAAATATTGGCTTGGACTCCTGGTTATTCATGGTTTCTGCGAAGACCTTGTTAATCTCCTTTTTATCCACATTTTGAGTCATCCTGATGCTGTAGAGTCTGCTTTACTCTTGTGGAAGCTTCTTACCCAAGTACCTGTTGTGGTTTGACACTGGTCCAATGCCAGGCACCCACAAAAGTTGCTCGCTCACCTTCCCTTGCCACAGCTGGGCAGAGGAGAGAAAAAAAATTAACAAAGGCTTCATGAGCTAAAGACTGCGAGAAAATACTCCAAGGGTAAAACAGGCTCAGCTTAAAGCTACAAAGTGAGTTCATTAGTAACAGAGTCAGAAGAGGATAATAAGAAGTAAAATAAGCCCTTAAAACACGGTTTCCCCCCAGCCACTCTCTCTTTCCCACCAACATTGCAGGGAGACAGGGCATGGGGGTTTTGGTCAGTTCACCATCGAGATTTTCTTCTACTGCTCAGGGAGAGGAGCCCTTCCCCTGTGACACTGTGGGGTCCCTCCCACACAAGACAGTTCTCTGTGAACTTCTCTGGAGTGAGTCCACTCTCACAGCAGCACTCGTTCCGTGGGGTGCAATTCCCCAGAGACAGGCTGCTCCAGCCTGGAAGCAGGGCCCCTTCTCTCCACTGGGTCTCCCACTGGATCACAGCCTCCTCCAGGCATCCACCCATTCCAGCATGGGCACATCCCTCATAGGCTGTTGGTGGATCTCAGCATCCCCCATGGATCCCCATGGGCTGTGGGTGGATCTCTGCATCCCCATGGATCCCCATGGGCTGCAGGGGTGCAGCTGCTTCACCACAGCTTGCAGAGCAATCTCAGCTCTGGCCCCTGGATCACCTCCTGCCCGTCCTTCTCCACTGACCTTGGTGTTTCCATATTGTTTCCCTCACACGTTCTCACCTCCTCCTCTTCTCTGACTAGAAAAATTGCTGCACATGCCCATTTTGTTTTGATTTTCTTCTTAAATATATCATCCCAGAGGCCAGCCTCTCTCATTGTCCCAGCCCTGGCCAGCAGCATGTCCATCTTCAGAGCCATCAGGGACTGGATCTGCCAGACACGGTGGGATCTTCCAGCATCTTCTCACAGCAGCCACCTCTGTGGCTTTCCTACTACCAAAAACCAGGCTGTGCAAAACCAACACAGCACCTCAGCTAAAGCATGTGAGACCACCACTAATTCCAGCTCAGGGGAGGAGCAACAGGCACTCCTGGCAGCTTGCACAGCAGGATTGTGCCACAGGAGCCCTTGGAAGAGGCTCTGATGCCCTGCAGCTGCTGCAGGTGGTTCCAGTGTAAGCTGAAGATTCTACATTCACTGCTAGGGAAGAGGCAATACTTAGCTCCAGAAGTAGTGGTATTTAAATCATGGAGGAAAGTGGATTCATTTCCTTGTGTCCGTCCATCTCTACTGGTTTATTTGACTCTTTTTCTCCTTAAACAAACCACACATATAAGCGTCATTATCCATCTTTTCCCTTGGTTCAGTGTCTAAAGAGGTTATTTTGAATGATTAGCTTAGGCTAGATGGCTTAGTGATACCTACAGATGGTAGAAATATCTTGGTCTCGTATGGAATATCAGTAAACCCAGAAGAATCCAGCCCTTGACAGTGAATGGATATTAATATTTCTGTCCCAAGACAGTTTGCAGTGACAAACAGAAATGTCCTATATCTATATAGATCTTATGTTTTTTTCAGGTTAATGAAAGGGACCCTGAAAAATCAACATGGCTTATTGAGTGGGCTAGGAAATATGTTTAGATGTAAGTAGGATTTCTTTTTTCTTCCTTTTTCTTTTTTTCTACACTCATTAACTTAGAAAAATTGTATTCAGTAGTAGCTGACCTAAGAAGCACATTTATATTTGCTCAGGCAGCAAAAACGCAGACAAGAAAATGTCTTTTTCAGCAACATAAAGACAGATGAGGCATACGAGGAGAGTCTTTAGAATAATAATTGTATAACTAACTTAATTAGTCTCTGCTTCAATCAAAAAACAAGCAAGTTGGTTTATATCCACAGAGGCTAAAATATTAAAAAATACACAAAGGCTTCTCCAGGGTGTTGTGTTATTTTTATGATCTTTGGAAGAGAACAGAATCCATCTTACTGGAAGAAATAAAAAAAAAAAGTGTGGGTATATGTAAAGCAGAATTTTATAAAGAAGTTCAGAAATTGAACAGAAATATATCACCCAACTCCCCAAAATTAAGTGAAACACAATCATCAAGAAAGGCACCATTGTTGCTTCTGTTGTAGCAGGATTTGGACTGACACTAGGTCCCCTAAATATGAAGTGTTTTGCCAAGCCTCTGTTTTGAAGCCTCTGTTCAAAAACAGACAGACCAGATAAAGAAGAGGAGTAGTAAATAATGTCCTTATTTTATAAGTAGAGAAATGAAGCTTCTCCAAAGTGACACAGGGAATCTGTGAAGGCAGCCAACTGAAACTTGAGTCTGTCACTTTGCAATTCATTTTAAAAAAAGGATGTGAATGCGGGGCAGATTTAATTTAAATGAGCACACAAAGGTCCTGTGGAAACCTCGGAAAAATGCAGGCAAGGATTCACAGCTGGCCACATAAATTGGTTAGTTCCTGTGACTATTGATTCACTCACACTAGACTGAGAAGGGGCACAGAAGCCACAGGAGTTTTTGCATTTCTCTGCATGACATGTGTTGTCACTGAGATAATTTCAAACTCACTCTGGCTGGCCAGGGTATGCAATATCTAGAGCTGCTTCTGCAAATTCATACCAAAAAAATTACTACAGGAATTCTGGGGTATTGGAAGACTCTCTGAAATACGAAAGGACAGTGAATACAAGTAATCATGCCATTAGTAGTGATGATGCTTTTTTTTTTTTAACTATCACATCTTAGTGAATCAGTCTAAAACTCAGTGGAATCAGTGGAAAACTATTAAACACTACTTGGCTATCTCTATTGGAAATATCAGCAGAGAAATTGGAGGTATCTGCTACGCTAATGGTGCCAAGACTTGAAGACTATGCATCTGCAGAAAATGAAATAAAGCTAACTATCAATGTTAGAGGACTATATGGACAGAACTATCATCCCTTTAGGAATTAAATATATATATATATGTATATTTGACTCTGATATTCCTTTCTCCTGGCTCTTATTTTCCTTAGCTGTTTAAAATCCTTCTAAATATTCTGAAAAATAAAAGAAAGTTTTCTTTTATCCCTAAATATTTTAACATAGCTATTCTCTGGCTGAGAACAACTGTGTTATTTTTCCCCTGCCAACTCAGTAAGTTCCACCCACACAGAGCTTAAAGGGTAATGAAATTAAAATTCTGTGGCATTCTCTTCTATGTCTTGCATAATAGAAGAGTGAAAATGGGAGCAGAAAGTAAAAAGATTGCATCAGAATTAATCATAACTTATGATTAACTCATTAATGAAATTGTGTATTTAAAAAACAAAAAAAATGAACTAAAGAAAATTAAATAAAAGCAGCATTAGAATAGAGTGTGTGAAAAGAGAAGAATAAATAGCATGTTACTTGACCTGCTTGAGTAATCAATGCATTTCAAAACCAGTCCAGATAGTGTAAAAAAGAAAGCAAGCCCTTTGCTCATTTCCTCCTTGCCCTCTCTATCACAGAGACTCTCACAAAGTAGTAAAGAGTCAAGAAGTCTTTGAGGAAGAAAAAAATTCTCTTTAAATTTCATTTGGATGGACTGTGTCTTTTTCTCCAGAAAATATGGTAAAAGAAAGAATGTAAGACGTTATATCAATCTTTTTTCTTTCACCTTCCGCCTACCCTTCCGAGGCAAAACAATGAAAATTACTCTTCAGTAAAGGGAATTGCTTGAAACTGTCCATAACCACATGAAAATCCATACATAGGTTCCTTCCGTCATATGGAAAATTAAATATTTTGGGGTTTGTTTTGCTTTGCATTTTGTTTTGTTTACTTTTTAATTGAGACCTATAAACCTTCTAGATAGATTTCTTATTTTTTTCCTAGGTTTTTTTTCATTAAACAGATACTTAGTGACTGTCTTTTTCTTTTTTTTATCTTGCAACAGGGACTCCCTGTTGACATGTTGGTGAATATTGAAGGGTAGAGGATCTCTCCTGTGAATTTTTTCCCTCAGTGTCCTTTGACCTGTGACAAGACTGTCATCTTCTGCCATAAAACTCACCTTGAATCAGGTGGATAACAAATTCAAAGGTTGTCTCTATTTTCTCTGCAATTCACTTCTTAATCAATTGATTTTAAAAAAATCACTCAGTGTTATGCATTGTCTTTTTAGAACTTCTGGTATATAAACATGTCCCTGATGTCAATACAATCAGTTGCAAAAAATATCCCACAGATTTATATAGAAGGTGTCAGTTGGATATTATTGGTGAAATCAAGTGAATCATTCATCTAGTAATACTATTTTTTCAAGAGATTTGGAGGTTGAACTTTAAATTTTCAGTTTGGATTTCATATTTTCTACATGGAAGAAAAAAAAAATAAAGTGTTTTGTTGAATATAACATTTCTTAGTTATTGACAAAGGTAGATGCTTTGAAAGAACATTTGTTTTTCCTTTTAAATATTTGTTTATAGAAGCTTGGAACTCTTATTTCCTTAAAAGAAAACCAACAACAACAACAAAAAACTCCTCCAAAAAAAAAATCCTCCTCCCAAACCCTCCTTCACTGAAAAAAAAAAACCCCAAAAAAACAACCCCCCAAAAAAACAAAAAANAAATGGAATAGCAACATACTGTGCTCTTCCTTCAAGCACTATGGTCAGAAAAAACAAGACAAACCAAAACAAAACAAAACAAAACAAACAAAACAAACAAAAACAAAACAAAACAAACAAAAAAACACAAGTAACAAATACAGGGAGAAAAAAAAAAGATAAATCCTCCTATGACATGCATCTTTAAAATTGCTTTTTGCTTAGCTTAGAAAATGCAGACATTCTACTGTGTCAATGTCTTCAGCTTTTCTGATTTGCAATGGACAGAACTCCTCCATGGACAAAAATTCATATGTAATGAAGAAAGGTGAGGTTCTGGTGCATTTTAGTTACTTCTGTCCCTAATTTTATGTCATTGGTAAAATGCTGAATATTTCTTTTAATGCTAGAATGCATTAGAGCTATTTTGTCTGTGCCTACTTTGCCACTATTAAATTCAGGCTTTATTTACAGATCATATTTTTTTAAGTTATTTGGAAGCACATTATCATTATATGTCAGAAGTTGCAGTATGGAAATCATTAATTTCTGTTTTAGCTTCATGCTTGAGCTAGCATGTTTCAATGAGTGTAATGAGTTCACCTTTTATTTAAATATAATTAAGAATGTGGAAACTTTATTCTTGTCATCGCTCAGAATACCTGTGAAAGAAAGAGATGTGAGTCTGGAAGTTCCAAGATTCTGTGTTTAGTATGAGCCAAAAGAGATGCCGTTGTTTTCCCACAATTAACTAATGCACAATTTCATGGTCAATGTGTTAAATTTTGCAGTCTAAAATTGAGAAATGTCTTCATAAGTGTTAAGTTCAATCCCTATTTAAGATATGAATACCCAACAACTAGGAAGGTTCTATCTAGAATCTGAACTGGAGGGAGATTTCCATTCCCAAAATTATGCATTAGATCAATTACACATTTGTATAATTCTCCAAGAATGACCAGATAAAGCTGTAGCAAGAAAATTCAATCCAAAATGTCTTTAAATGATCTGTGAATCTACATGCTGAAATTCTTAATTGAACTATTTTTAAAACTTTTTATTTATTTTTTCCTAGCCATTTGTGTTTTCATTCAACTGCTTGGCATTTAAGTCATGGAAAAATACTCTGAAAAAGAAAAAAAGAAACAGCTTTATTTCCCTTCCATCTGAAAAGTTTATTTTCAGTTTTGAAGATTCTACTGATACCAGTGGAAAATGTGCAAAGCAGAAAAATCCTCATGGTTTCCTTCTAACTTGAGATATTTTATGATAAGAAATCCCCCCAGTACTCAGGAGATTCAAACAAACAGCTTTTCTGCAGAGGTGTCCCCAGTAAGGCACTTTATTCTGGCTGGATACAGCACTATTTCGTGAATTTCACCATCATTACTAATTTGTTTTAATGCCACTGTTGGAAAATAGATAATGAAGCTAATTAATAAATAAAGAACATAAGAAACAGGAGTGCTCTGTGTCTTTAGATTCATAACAATGTTTCAGATGGATGTAAGAAGTCATTCAGAAATACCCTAGGTGGACTGCAGCTTTATTGCACTCTTGCGGGCACAACTGCACAATGAATCTTTCTTCAATTAACAAAACAGGACTCTTAAACTACAATGACCTGATTTATTTGGCACAGGAAAATTTAATGTGCTTCAGAGATAGTGCACTAATGGAGTTCTCTGTATCAAAGCATCATCAACTATGCATCAAATATGCAATCTTTGTATTCATTTTTATACATCAGCTTGCGTGTGCTAGGCACAAACAGGAGTATAGTGCCCACTTTTCCATTTGTTTACTCCAGATAAACGTTTTTACATTCTCTTGTTCATCACTTAATCATATGAAAGACCAATATTTGCTGGAAACAAGAATTTTCAGGAAAGTAGGTCAAGATCAGACAATAAGCAATGAGCTTTGGGTCATGTTGACATTTGTAGGTGGCCTGGTACGTGAGTAGGAGACAACAATACAAGTGTAATTTCTCCATGTGTGTCACTAGACCATCTGTTTTTTCAACCCGTTTCTGCATGTGAGAAGCTAATTAAATATAAGACAGAACTCTGTACAGGGGTAATTGTGTTAAGCATTTAGTTGCCAGTGCCATTCAAACAAAAAAATCAAGGAATTTATAACAACACCAAACATAGGATCAAAACATAAGGAATATCTTCTTCTTTTGGCTATATGAGCATCTTCCAAGAATATTGAAGGTGTCAGTGAGCTTTTTTGTGGTTTTCTTTTTTTATATATTTTGAACACCAAATTATTAATTGTATAGAATTAGACCGTAAAATACCAGACTTTGAAGGGTTCTTTGAAAGTTGATTCCAAATTCTTCATTAAACCATATGTTTGTATAGCTACTTAAACCTCCTGTGTACTCTTGCCAGCTCTGTAATTGGGAGACTGTGACCTTGGAGACAAATTAATACATTAGTTTTCATCAGTGCTCTAGTAACTTTACTTTTCAGAAGGCAGGACACTTACTTGACTCAATATAGCAAGGTAAAACTGTAATGAACAATTTCCTGTAATGTGCCAATAAGGTAAATACCATAGTGACTCCCACTTAATGATGAAACATTAACTGCATTAACTGACTTGAGCAAATTGTATACTTAACATAAAGCAAAAGAGAAAAAAAAAAGAAAAAAAAATGTAATTCTTGGTGTCATCAACACAAAAGGACACAGATGCAAGGTTTTAAATATAAAAAATGACAATTTGTGATCATTGGCCTCATTGTTATGCATGTGGGCACAGAGAGGTCAGCATAAAGAGCATGGAAATGTCTGTCTCTTGTGAAGAAATATTGTCTAGGGATGTTGTTGGAAGGAATATGATTACAGAGGAAGAAACCCAATAGCATGCAAAGATCTGAAGAATTCTTGTGAAATAAAATTAGGGCATGAATGTATGCTTTGCAAATTTCTAAAAATTTCAATCCCTCACCATTATCCTGCCTTTTCAAGTTCTTTTTTTTCTCTGTGCCTCTTTGTGAGTACAAAATTTGTTCACACAGAATGTGGTGAATTGATCTGCTGTAAAATATATTCAAAATGGCCAAATGTTAAGAATTTCAGATAGTCCCATTCTTCCGATATGTCTACACTTACAACTGGAGTATTAGGCAGGGTTTGCTGGAGTAGGATGGGGTATAGAAAAGTATGACTGCTACTTCCAGCACTGCCTAGTTCTATGCAGGGATGCTGAATAGACTCTGGGAAGTTTATTCTTAAAGGAGCATAATGATAGTGACTATGGAATGTTGAAAGGAAGAGAATCAAAATGAAAAGCAGAGAAATAAATATGTGAGCATGGATTGTGGTGGAGAGGTTATGTCTTGATCTGTACCCTTCACTGCTAAACTCCAGCAATACGTGCACAGGAATATAGTCCTTTCTCTAAGATAAAAGCATGAGTGGGCTAGCTTAATTTTATCATTATTTTGTTTGATTTCTAGGTAGATGCAAAGTAATAGATCACGGTCAGACAGCAACGGTGGACAGAGCAGAGTGTGTGTGATTCCAGTAGATCACTGAGCAGTTTTGAATTTGTACAAAACATCTTGTACCTGAAAATATCTCAGCTGTCCAGGTAAGCCTCTACATGTAAGAAGCTTTTCAACCTGACTTATAATTGTCATATACCCTACACATATAACTTATTTGTCTTCAAGACACCTAAAAAGCAGTGAACTTTTTTCTATTTTCATTGAATTACAGGTCTTTGTCCTCTTTCAAGTGAACTGCTTTAAAATACTGGCTTTTGAACTGTGCCTAATCCATATTGCTGCTTCTGCTGTTTGGCTACCGTCTGGACAATTGCTCTGTTTCAAATTTTGCCTCTTGTCATCCATCCACATTTAGCTTGCATGCCTGCTCCTTCCCGTTCTGCACTAGTGCAGGTGTGATAATGCCATGGTGTGAGATTTGAGATTGTACAAGGTCAGTGCTAAAAGCTTTGCAACCTTTTGCTTTCCTGTTTAGCAGTCTGTGAACTTCCTCCTGCAGTTCAGCTGGAGAATTTGATTTTTCCGTTGAGCTCACAGAAGCTATTGATGGTTTGTGTGCATGCTATTCCACTGTCGCTTTGAAGAAGAGCTTTAAGTTGAATAAAATAACTGGTGGTGTTTTGTGCACCATGAATAATTTTGGGGATTTCTGTCTCACCTGAAAACAGTAGGTAGATGAATGATTACAGTAGCAGATGTGAATTGTGACGTCAATGCTATTTCTGGCCCACTTAATGGAATAATCTATCAGAGGGAGGGTGTAATGACAGGCTAGTGATGTATGAGCAAACAGCTCTTGTGATGTCAGTCCAACTTCTCCTGGTCTGTTCCAGGTAAAGGTTAACGTGTCAATGTCTGAGTCACTTCTGTCCTGTCATTAGCCCCATTCAGTAGTAAAGGCTTCTTGAGTAGCTTCAGCCAACATT
This sequence comes from Rhabdornis inornatus, assembly GCA_013397075.1. Classification (NCBI taxonomy): domain Eukaryota; kingdom Metazoa; phylum Chordata; class Aves; order Passeriformes; family Rhabdornithidae; genus Rhabdornis; species Rhabdornis inornatus. The sequence continues at coordinate 31,170 of VWZS01000310.1, read as the reverse complement.
GGTAATCCTGGCTGTCTTCTCAGATCTTGTACTTACTGCTTATGGGAAATTTTGTGATTTATATCATAATATCTTGAGAGGGACTTATAAACTCCACCTGCAGTTCCCTAGAATAAGAAGTCTAAGGCTATCTTGCATGATATATCTCTCCTGCAGTCGATCGGTATTTTGTAGTTAAAATTTGTCGTTTTGCTAAAATAATTTCTTTTTTTTTTTTCCTAAGTTTTGGGTGAAGTTTCAGGGATCCATGTGTGGGTTCGGCTTGTTTTCCTTAATTAGATGTTGTAGCAAGCAGCTTTAACTTTTTTGCCTGTTGCTATAGGTTTGTGTATTCCACACAATTACTTTTACATCGTCTATTTGGATGTCTGGTGAAGTAAGAGTTTTCTTCATCTTCAAAGTAGACATCTTCAGTGTCTACTTTGTACCTCACACATACAAGTTAAAATCATTCAAATGGCCACCACTGAACATCACTGCACTCATGCAAGTACTGCACTGTTGTATCAATGATTAATTAAAATCTGCATGGCACAAATTTGAAGCAGAGAAGGCCATTGTATGGAAGAAACATTGTGAGGTCTTTGATGCCCTCATGAGCGTTACATTGACAGATTTTCACCATTAAGTTGTTTATCATGTGGATGTATGTGGTACCTATTATGGCTTTCTTTAAGTCCTTTAAATTAGCACAGGCACTGGCATGCAAGTTATGCCTGTCTGTACTGTGGATTTGTATAGCTGAAATTAAGACAATCCTTTAATTTCCCCATTTTATTATTGTTTATTAATATAGATATTTGTAGTCCAGTGTTCATTGCATTTTTGAAGACATCCAAGGTAAATCAGACAATATGCCCAAAAACTTCCCATTTATCTTTTCTTTTTACAAGGAAAATCCAAGGTAAACATACTTATATGACAAATGTTTCAGGTAATAGAAAGTGAGCCTTGTTTTGCAGGTCATTTCCAGTCATTTGTGGTGACTAGCACTTCAACCTGATCAGAGGAGTGTATCTATCTCCTTATTGATATTCTAGGTGAGATTTTCAGCTCAGCTGAAAATCTAACCTAGAATATCAATATTTCAGGTCACTCAGCTTCTCTCAGTGAAAATGGCTGGTGGTTTACATCAGATCGGACTTTGTTATCACAGGATTTCCACCCATCTAAGGGGTGTTCTGTCGTTTGAAGGTCTGAAATGGAAGGATGCATGGCAGCAGTATGTTCAATGTCTGAGGAGTGTGACATCCTGGGATGTCCCCTTCAGCAAACGTGTGTCTGCCTGGCACATTGGCACGTGCCACGCAGGCTTCAGCAGGTACGAGTGTCAAATTCACACAGATGCAACCAAACAGAAAAAACTGGATTCTGCTGTAACTGACAGCACAACTATAACAATTTGACATTGTTCTGTTCTGGTTTAACAGAACTATTTTTTACTTTGTTTGAAATAAGGAAAAAAAGTGTACTGCCGAAGGTAACCCAGAAAGGAAGAATATTTTCACTTATCACTGGCAACGCTTAACCACCTTGACTGTAGTAAACATTGCAACGACTTAACTTTCACTTTGTCAGTTTATTAATATTTAATGTATGATTCAGAATATATTCAGACTTCAAACTGGTGGTCAGAATCATCTCACATAACTTGAGGCACTCAGCTGAGCAATGCAAGCTATTTCATTGTGCTTTCACTATACCTATGTGTGAGGAAAAGAAAAAATACAGATGGAAACTTGGATAAAGTTAAAATTTTGTCTTAGGTCATGGTCTACCTATCTTGATTATAAAACACAGCTGTGATCTGTGCTGTGATTTGTCGTCTAAGCCTCTGTATTTGTGGCACATCTCTGAACTAATAGTTTTATTTCTTTCATTCAGCCAGAGGCTTTGGCACACAGCAACAGGGTAGAGGTGTCTGTAATAATCATAATGTCTTAATAAGTATCTTAGCACCAAGTGTGTCTTAAGGAGAGAAGGAGAAGGAGAAGGAGAAGGAGAAGGAGAAGGAGAAGGAGAAGGAGAAGGAGAAGGAGAAGGAGAAGGAGGGGAAGGAAAAGGAAAAGGAAAAGGAAAAGGAAAAGGAAAAGGAAAAGGAAAAGGAAAAGGAAAAGGAAAAGGAAAAGGAAAAGGAAAAGGAAAAGGAAAAGGAAAAGGAAAAGGAAAAGGAAAAGGAAAAGGAAAAAACATGGTAAAAATGTACCAGTAGTTGCTATCAAAGAAGTTTGAATTCAAAGCTGCTTATTCTTTTGTCTGGTGGCTATAAATAATAAAGAAGTCCAAATTAATGCATGAAATATTTTGTCTTGATCTTTTCATTGCCTTTTTCTGGCCTCACCATTTGATATTGAATGCTGAAGATGAAAATTATTTTTAAGGTTCCCTGTGAAACCCGATGACTGTATGTGTGCTTGCTTTAGCACAAAATAATTTCCTGGTCTCTCTTTTGTCTACACTGGGTCAGACCTCCTTGGATGTAACGTGCTTCCTGTTTTGAGTACATGACTTCATCTCCTTTGTAGGTACTAGTCAAGGGGGAAAATTATGCCAGATGACATCCACAATTTCTGCAATGCATGGATAGGGTGTGCATTCAACCAGAAAACATGTGCATTCAACCAGAAAATTCCAAATCAGGCTGCTATTCCTGATTTAAGCATGAGTTTTGTGATGCCATGTAAAGTAAAAAACTGTTTTGAAGTGATATGTGTTGATTTCTACATCCACATGTGCCAGTTATCCTAAATCAAAATAATATCGTTCATCATATCAGCCCATATTGCTTAGATGACCTTGGTCATGCTTCTGTCTGTTTTGAAACAAAACCCTAGGAAAAAGAGCATAGAGGTGCTGTGCATGTGCTGCAAACAACACAGTCTCAGATCCTGAAATAAGATGAAAAACAATGGCATTAGAACTTCTCTGCAGTGTTGGAGTTATGACACAATTTGTATATCTGAAAAAATGTCCTTTTGTAGTGCTTCATATCCGCAAAATTGTTCTTTGGTAATGCTTCTCCTCCCAGATGGATGGTGTGGAAATCAAATCACATTCACCAGACGTTTTCCTGCACAGATCCACTGGAGCTGAGGAGCAACATCTTTGGAAGGAAATTCAGAGGTGTTCCCATGCACAGAGCTGATGGACTGGCCTGAAACCACACTTGTAAACAACTTCAGCCTTGCAAAGAGGGAGGTTACATCCAAGTTTTCTGCATCCACTGAGATCTCTCTGGTCTGTGCTAAATCTCAAACATACCAATAAATTCTCCAGGATGACACCAGTTAACAAAAGCCAAAACTCTGACAAGGAGTGCACTACTTTTTTTGAAAATAATATAGATAAATACTCTCAGATACTGTCTAATGTTCTAGTGCAGATCTCTTCAGTCAATTCTGTACTCATCTGGCAGCAGACAAGACTGCTTCTCCCACTAATGCCTGTGCTTTCAGTACTGATTAATATACTAACATATTAAAATCTTATGAGAAGATCATAACCTATTCCCTTGGTGTCTCTGATTCAAAAAGGGAAATTATAATACCCCCACCCCCTTTCCCAGATTATGTAATCATTGACCAGAGATTTCAGAGTCAGATTTTTTTTTTCAGGCAGAACATTCTTGGCCCTGATGTAGGCCTTTGGATCATATTAATTTGTGTAACATAAATAGATTTATTTTCCCTTTCCTTAAAAGGAGTGCTCTTCAACCCAAAAAACAAATGTGGCACAAAAATTTATTTATTTCAGAATATACACTTTGAGAAGAATTGAAAACCCAGCTGATTAAACTAAATTTTAATAGTGTATTCAAAATAAATAATTCACTTATTTACATTTACGCCTCAATTTCTAGAGTTCAAACCTCAATATTTTTGAAAGTATTACACTTAAACATATATGGCTTAGTGGTTTGGTTTCTTTTCAAAAGAGAGTGTAAATGTTATTTAGAATTAAATGAAACACATCTTCCTCAGATCAATAGAGAGTAACAAATCTACATGGAATGCAAATGTTTTTGCTGCACTGACTCATTTGTGAAATCTTCACAGACCATAATGAATATTCATGTGTAAAGTTAAAAATTCTCTTTGTTTGGCTTTTTGGACATGGAAGGGCTTGCTATTGTGAAAACATGCAATTATTTCATTTAAATGCTTGTTTTTATTTTTATCCCTCCACAATTCCTTCAGTGCCAGTCCTGTTAGACATTGTGGCGAGTAGGCATTGGATTCCTATGGAGAAAATGCCAACATTTCTTTAAAGATGATGAGACTTTTCTGTTTAAATATTCCTTCACCTGCTCTATTACTAAATACTGAACCAGCTTGGAATAGCCACAGGACACAGTAAAAAGTTGGTTTCGTCCTGAAATCTCCTGCCTGCAATCTGTAAGCCACACTACCTTTCAGCAGCACATTCCAAGTTCTCATGCTTCTGATACTCTGTGAAATTAAAACATAAATAGAATAATAGAATAATAGAATATAATTCTACCATGTTTGCAAGGGTCCGACAAATGTCAGGAAATTGCAAGTTTCCATGTGAATAGTCAGGGAAAAAAAATCAGGAAAGACCTTTGTATTACATGATCCATTCAATTATATTGTTCATTGACTTTAAATGGATTACCGCCATGATGTGGTAAATAGAAACTGCATAAAGTATTTATATTTTATTTAAATGTCAGTTACTTAATTTATTTTCTCATTATACATTAAAGTAATGATCATCCTGTTTATTAGTGTTGCATATTTCATGGGGTTCACAAGACTGCGTAACTTGGAACAAATGGATAGAGGTCACTGTTATCCATTGTGTGGGATGGTACCAGCAGCAGTGACACAGAGAGAAAGCAGGAGTAAAATCATGGTAGAAAAGAGAGGCCAGGATGGTATAATCTCTTTGAGGAACCACGGTGCTATATCTCAGTTGCATATTTTAAAAAATACAAAATAATTTTTAAAAATATAAAAATAAAAGAATTGCACTATAAGGATTATGACATATTTATAGACCATGCATCTAGAAATGTCTTAAAGCCATTTCTAAATGCATTTTTAACCTATATGCAGAATGAAAAAAAAACATTGTGATCACATCCAAAATACAGATAACTTTGTGATGAAATGTGATTGAAGTTTAAACAGAAGACATGAATGTTATGCAGCAGTTTAGGAAAGCACAGTGGTCTATAATGCAATATGACAAATCCAGTCAGAAGTCTTAAAATTCAAATTAAATTTGAGCTGGGATTGATAAAAAAATAATGAGATAGGAAGCTAATACTCAGGCATAGGTAACCAACCCAAATCAAAATTAGCTCATACTTTCACGAAATTCCTGCTTTCAAGAAAATAAGATTTGCACAAGATTTTTCAAATATAGTACTGGATTTTCAAGATCCATAATCTCTTCAATAGTTCTTTCAACAAGTTCAAAATGGAAACTAAAAAAGAGGAAAACATAACCAAAAAACCCACACAAAATTTCTGAAGCACTTGCTGAAGTGTTGATGGTCACCATCATTGTTGTAACAGAGTACATTTTGTATGCAACTGAGAGCTAAACAAGTCTTATTGACATGAATAGATATTTTTATAAAATTAATTAGGAAAAAAATGTTGAGATATATATGCTGGTCTCCTGGAAGACCCTGTTTTTCCAGAGTGCTCTAGAGAATTTACCCACTCATTGCAAGCATTTAAACTGAAAGGGATCTCATAGGTCATTGATTTTAATTTCTTATTGTTACATGGTATCCCAGTGTTTGCCTTTTTTTATACACTCCTTCCAGGGCTATTTTTAAAATAGACATGTTTTCTGGGTGATTAGCTTTGTTTTTTTGCCTCCAGCATTTCAGTCACTCATACAGGGAAATTACTGTCATGGAGAAATAGGAATGAATAAAGCCCCAAATGCTGTTTCAATGACTGAAACTTTGGGGTGACACACAAATTTTGATTTTCACCCCAAATTGCATTTACCTTTAAGAGAGAGTTTAGATTTCAAGAATGAAAGCATAAGTAAAGCTTTATGTCTGATATCATCTGTGAGTGTCTTGGAAAGCTGGAGAAGGGGGTAAGTTAAAGAGTAATAATTCAGCATAAATAGAAGGGAACATAGTCCCAAATTCCTTCTCACAAGTTATGAGCTGAAGTCTCCAAGATTTCCCTGTGTCTCTTCGAAAGTTGTTCACCTTTTCCAGTCTCTTAAAATAAGGAGTGATAATCACTGCACCTGCTGTCTCCCTGCACTCAGATCCTCCTCACCCATTTCCTTCTCTTTGCTCTACTGTCAGGGAAGAATGCACAAAGAGTGATAGCCATCAAATTGGGGTTCAACAAAACCTTCTCAAGTTTGCTGTCATGCACCAAAAAAGAAAAGAAAAGGGGATATTGGAAGAATTTCTTAGCTGAACAGCAGAAAAAGAGAAACAATTTGAGTGAGCGTTAGAAATGCAAAGGAAATTGGCTCCCAATCCGTCGGCTTGTTTTGTTTCTTCAGCATTGTACAGGTGGAGCAGAGCAGTGAGCAACTGTAGAAAACCTTGGTATCACATCCCCAAACATCCCTTTAACTCTGACTCAGACCTTGGAAGCAACTTGTAAGGGTTGTAAACCCAATCTTTCTCTCCTCTGAGTATTTGTAGGATGTGTGGTAAAAAATGACCAAAACAAAGTGTCCCCTCAGGACAAGAGAGACACGGAGGGGCTGGAGCGTGTCCAGGGAAGGGAACGGAGCTGGGGAAGGGGCTGGAGCCCCAGGAGAGGCTGAGGGAGCTGGAAAGGGACTCAGCCTGGAGAAAAGGAGGCTCAGGGGGGACCTTGTGGCTCTGCACAACTCCCTGACAGGAGGGGACAGCCAGGGGGGATTTGGGATCTTATCCCAGGGAACAGGGACAGGAGGAGAGGGAACGGCCTCAGGCTGGGCCAGGGGAGGTTTGGATTGCAAATTGGGGAATATTTCTTCACTGGAAGGGTGATTAGGCATTAAAATAAGCAGCCAAGAGAACTGGTGGAATCACCATCCTTAATAGTGTTCAAAAAACTTGCAGATGTAGCACATAGGGGCATGGTTTATTGTTGGACCTAGCAGTGTTAGGTCAATGGTTGGACTCAGTGATCTGGGAGCTTTCTTCCAGCTTTAATGATTCCATGATTCTGTGATTCAAAATCATGAAATGTGACAATCCCAGACAGAATTCCTGGTTTGCAGCCAGCTGTGCAACTAAAAGATGTACCAGGACTACAGCTAGGGGCTTCAGATTTTGGTTGTACCCAAAGCAAGCCAAGCACATTTCAAGCACAGCTGCCTGAAATGGAAAATAAATGGCTTCTAACATGCTGTTGTAAATATTTTCTCAGTGGAAAATATCACAGTTGTAGCTGATGTGTCTGATAGTATAAGCAGGAGTTTGTGTAGGCCTGCAGAGTTTGCTTAGTGTGGATTATGGTGTGCAGAGTGCCACTTCATTTGTACTCCAGGTCTTTTTCAAAGTCATTTAACTGATTAGATTTTCAGTCATGGCCACCCATAATACAAATCTGATATGACAAGGTAAAATGGCAAACACACCTTTAAAGGATCTTTTGCGTTTTCCCCAGCTCAGAATATTACTGCAATTTTTTTCCTTTATTTTTAAAAATAGTTCCACCAGATGAGAAAAGTCTTATTTATTTCTGTTCTGAGAGCAGAGTAATTGTCTTTGCTACTAAATCTCAAGCTGAGAACTCCCAAGCATTGCCTTTGGGCCCCTGCAAGGTTGTGTCGATTTTTAACAGGGATTCTTCTGGACAAAGCCTGTTGTGTAAACACCTGGTGAGTTTTAGATGTCATCTACAGGAGATGAGATGAATCATATTTTGGATTATAAAGGGAGCCTGGGTGGCTGTTCCAGGCTTCAATACCTGTGCTGCTGTCACAGTTTACTCGGTTTCACACACATATTTCATTTCACACACCACGGCCTCTGTGCTGCTGCACAGCCACGGGAGCACAGCCAGCTGGTTCTGATTATTTGGAACATGAGTTTCATGGGCTGCTTGAGCTGCATTTGTTGCTCAGAATTTATTTATTGTCTGCAAAACAAGGACAATCTCATCCCCTTAGACAACAGCTCTCTTCCCATATATCAGGGTCCCTTGATACTATTTTAATTGTCTACTACAGGTTATGCAGCACAAATAAATTTAGTACAATTTAGAATAAGTATTTTAAATTCCAAATGTTATGCTACTCTCCTGTCAGCTAAAGTGATTTTTTTTTTTTTTACTGTGGGCACTGATGATTTTATCCATATTCTAGTTATAAAAATAGATTAAATAAACTAATTAACTGAAGTAATAAACCAATAAACTCTAATGGATTTTGCCAGATGTCATGTCCTGATAACTCTGTTTCTTATACAGCTTGGGATAGATCTATACCCTGGAAAATTCTCACAGGTACTTTATGTTATCTTTCTTTGTAATTCAGTGTCAAGTAAATTTTGCATAGGTGGAGATGAGCTTTTTGAAAATGGTGATGATTTGATAATTTTACATAAGAAAACTTTTCACTTTGGTGTTTAGATGTCATTGGACATTTCTAGATGTCAGTGGTAATTTCCACTGAGGTAGTTAACGCACTGGAGTATCAGTGCCTTGCAAAATAATCAAGTTTAACAAACAGGACTGAAACACATGTTTTGAGAACACTGAATATTCCTGGTTCTGCTTTTTCCAATTTTAAGGTAAAAACAAGCTTGTGAAAAATTAAAAAAAAAAAATGAAAAAAGTAAGAGCAATGACAAGAAAGACTATTAAAGAGAAAGAGATTTTATTTGGTTTAGTTTTAACAGGAACAATGACAGGAGCTAAACATAATGGTATGACTAAAAAGTTATGCTTTGACACTAGTAATGGGTGAACAAATTATATCATGTCCCCCCTAATTTGAAGCATGTTGAATGGTTAACTACAGCACTCATAAAATAAGCACATTTTTTTAAATGCAGAGAATTGTTTGCTATGCACTGTCATTAGCAAGCAGGAACTTGGCATCCCCTCTCATCCAGCACATTTCTATCAGAAGTTATGAATGGCTGTTTACAAGAACCTGCTATAAACACCCCAGGACAAATTAACTCTTAATTGGTTTTAGTTTACATTCTAATATTAGAAATAACAAAAGCCCACAATTTTTACCTGACTAGCTAGCATGATTCTTCTTTTCAGTTTTGATATCATTCTGAAACCAATATTGCTACCCTAAAAGACAACATTTTCTTTCTCTGTAGTTTGCTTTTGATGTAAAATAATCCCCTTCCTTCTCACAGACTATGCAGATATGACCAGAAAAAGCAGCATTTCCTTTGGAAAATTGTCTGTTTCAGTTAGTGTCCTTGCTTGCATCGTAAAGGATTCAAAGCTGCTGGGTATGACTTTAGGAAACAGAAGATGCATCCAATGTACCAAGCATAGCCAAGTTCTATCTGGTTGTTTGTCTGGCCTTTTTCAGGAGCTTGCAATGCTGGAAATGTGCTACACACTCACATTTGCACACCTCTGCAAAACACTGTCTCATTTAAATTTTCACAGGCTTAAGAGCCCAGGACAGCTGTGTGTGGCTTAGCACAGCCAGTTCATCCCACTGCCAGATCTCATCCGCTTGAGGCTGGCCAGGTGTCTCTTCAACATCACCTGAAACCTCTTCTTTTCACATTTCACGGGCTGTGGCTCACAGTCTGGCTTGCAGCACACAGGAGGAAGCTGGTTGTTGCAGACTGACTCCCATGAAACCGCCTGCCTGGTCTTGAAAGGGCTGACTGAAGGTTTTGTGGTCTCAACGCTCTGCTGAATTTCACTGAAGGGGCTGGACAAGCTCCTTGTGAGAGATGTGGTCTTCTTCCTTTGGGGCAAGAGGATTCTAAGCTCTTCAGAATCATGCTGAAAGAAGAGAGACTCTTTTCTTCTGGTATTGGGACTTTCTCCCAGTGTGAGAAACCCATAGGGTGTAGTGATTTTGGAGAGGTGGGGCAAAGAGAAAGCAGCTCTGGTTGCTGGGTCACAATGATCTGCAGCTCTCTCCAGGTCTTCAGGGAAAGTCATTTGATCTGTAAAGCACAGGGTTCCTCTTCTGTCCAGACTCTCTCCTTTGCACATTGTTTCTTTCCTGATGTAGGATTCAGATTTGCTTCTAGTTGTTCTGCGCTTCTGAACAATTTCATCAGAGACTCCTCTCTCAGGAGAATTCTCTGTGCTGTCTTCCTCTGGCTCCTGCTGGAAGGAAATATGTTCTATGTCCAGAGAAGGGATGAAAAATTTAGGGATGCGATCAGGAGTCATGACAATATTGAAGATGTCCTTGTTTTTCTGAGCAACCTTTTCTTCAGGAGGTGGCTTACTGATTTTGAGACTTGTCCAAGTTATCAAGCTTTCTATAACACTTTTCAGGGACTGCTGGGGTGTGCCACCAGGCACCATTGCTTCAGCCAGCAGTGCTCTCTTTAAACACACAGTGCTGCCTGCTGCCTGAATTCTCACAGCACTGATTGCAGATGGGGGACTCATTCTGCTTATAAAACAAAGCAAATGACGTAATCTGATAGGTAGATGTCATTGGCATGGTAACCAAAGATAAGAAGGCTTTTACACTCCTACTTATATGCTTAAAGCCTGATTCATGCTGCACGCTTGCATTAAACAAGCTTAAAATTTTGATTTAATTATTTTTAAATGACACGCTTGGTGCTAGTGCCTGTTTCTGGAAAGTAATGGCTACACACATACCTTTAACTTTCGGGCTGTTTGAATATGCTCTCTGTGCTCTTACATGAAACATGATTAGGCTTTCCTTTTTTTTATGTGCCTGCAGGCGTAAAAAACATACTTCTGTTAAGTTCTTTAGTTTAGTTTACATCAAATCTTGTTGTTGGGTGCATTTTGCGTTACAAGTTGTGAGAAAAAAGGGTAGAAAATGAGTTATGGAACAATTTTTGGACTAGTACATATATATGACTGCTGAGGGGAGTTATGAGAAAAACTGAGCAGAGAATACTGAGATTGGATATTTGTGGTTAAAGGGATGGACACACCCTCAGGTATGCACAGCTGCCTGCAATTGATGTGTGGATTTCTGCTGATCCTTGGTTTGCTTCCTAGGCTTCTGGTGAGAGCTCCCTCCCAGCACACTGGTCTGCTGTCACTCAGTGCAGTTTGCAGCCAGGAGAAGAGCAGGACAGCTCTGACCAGCGTGTGGGTGGTTTCTCATGGGTATCAGACCATAAAGTCCTTTATCCAGCTACTCTGTAATACCCATTCTCACATGCTGCACAACTCCATTACTACTTTGGTCACCATTTCTATTCGTCTTATATAGATGATTCCAGGAATAAAGACATGAATGAACATTTCAGCTCTGTAGGTTGAGCAGTTCTGGGTTTGTTTCATGCTTAGGAACCTATGGAGGCTTGTTAAGGTTGGTGACATTGAAGGTGCCTGTGCTACTGGGTACTCTGAAAGCATGTCTTACCTGTGCCAGAGTGTGAAGCCCGCAAGTCTGCTTTTGCATTTCATTTTAGTTTTGCACACTCCTATTTTTCTCTGTTAATGTTTCCACTGCTCATATCTCCCTTTGCCTGTGTTTTAAAAATAGAAGTTCAGTTAGTTCAGCCACAGATGTAATTTATTCAAGAATCATGGAATCAAAGAATAGTTTATGTTGGAAGTGATTTTCAAGACCATCTAGTTCCAAGCCCTGTGCCGTGGGCAGGGACATCTTTCTTTAAGAGGTTTTGACTTCATGGTATCATATGACTTATCTGCATTCATTTCCCTCTGGCTTTGGCTACAGAATTTGGGTGCTGTTTGGTACACATCAGCGTTTCAGAACTGCATATTTAATTTCTGTTTTACTGAAGATGAAAAACTACAGTGGAAAATCTTCCACTTTCCACAGTGAAAAATTTTTATTTTTGGCAGATATGGACTAAGTACCATACACTTTTAAATGAAGTAGCTCTTGCCTAAGAAAGACCAATCTCCACACACAGAAGTTGTCCTATAGACACAAAATAATTGCAGAAAAAAACAAAAACAAAGCAAACATTTCTGGTTTAGATTGGATTTTGTATGAACTGGCAAAGTAAAAAATACTCAGTTAACAAAGAAGCAATAATAAAAGCAAAGTGTCTTGAAATTACGTGTAAAATGGAGCACTTTTAGTTTTCTTCTGATTCTTTGCAGAAGAGTCAAAATGAGAGAAAGAGCAGTAATTGTTGGGAAGAAAATCCCCTGGGGCACTGACATTTCACAAACGCTTAGTGATTTACGTGCTACAATTGCTTCTTTGGCTGGAAAATCTTCTGAAAGCTGCCATTTCTCCTGATTGAACCACACATTAGAGACAGGGAAAATTCACAAATTTCAAAGTCCCTTGAGAGTTCTGCAGTATGAGGATAGTTTGATATACCCCAGAATGGAATACAGAATTTACATCTGTAAAAAACATTATTTTAACCCTATTTGATCTACAATAAGCCTAATATTTATTTACGAAGCAAGTGAAAATGAGTGCATAGAGATGTTATGTTAATCCAAAAAAGAAAAGTGTGTAACTAATTTTTTTTGAGGGACAAATAAAAATCTTGATTCTTCCGCTTGTTTTTCACCACAATCATGTAGTCTGCCACCAAAACCCAGTACCTCTGAATAAATATTCTTATATTCACTATGAAATGTTTGCTATGGTTACATAGATTAAAAACTTCGATAAAAGTGACTTACCTGGACTGTCCATTCCCATGAGGCTGAAACAGCCATTTCAAAGACAGCAAAGCCAAAAACCATTTGGAAAACTTGATAACAGAATTGCTTGTACAATTATGAGGCAGAACGAGAATTAGAGATTATGTCACTTAGCTCTACATTTGTACAATGAAACAAAGACAGCCAGGTATGTTTTGTGTTTTTTGTTACATTTTTAAGTACATTGACGTTAAACTTTGATACCCCAAACATGCATACAATATAAATTTTAAAAGTACACATCTTTAAACCTAGCATATACATTTATGTAATACATCTCATGTATACCTATACACATATACCCACATATACACACATATATATCTCTGTGTGTGTATTGGTATATATGTCTGAGCCTGATCTTGATATGTGTGTATAAGTGTATATAAGCTTATATATATTTGTTTAGGTGCATGTATGTGCAATCTGGTATCTTTGTCCTGATAATAACTCAAATTTCCAATCCAGAGTAATTTCTGAAACAATACAATACTGGAAGATACATTCCCAGTCCATTTATTTTTGCAATGATGAAAACACCTTTTATGGCATTACAGTACAAAGTAAGTTTGATTTTATGTCCATCGCTTCACATAATAGTATAGTTTAGTATTTATTTTTAATTCTGTTACTCCTCTTTGATCTGTGAAAAATGTTCAAATCCCCTCATTTTGCTTCTGGCAAAAATATAGTTTTAATCGCAAACAACTGCAATGAGTAAAATGTTACAATATCTATACTAAGGTTTAGATCAAGACCTACTACACAAAATGAACAGTATGAAATAAGACAAATGGCAGAATCCTTAGGGGAAATATAAGATGTATATATATCTTAAATACTCTTTAGATTATAGACTCCAAGTAGAACATTTTCCTGCCCCCATTTCCACCATGATCTCACTAAAGAACATAAGTCATCTTTTCTTTCTTCTCTCCTAGTGGAATCAGCAGGTTTTCAATGATTTCTTCATCCAGGCTCCAAAACAAAAGTAGACTTTTGGGTGTCTTATACAATATTTTCTCTAAATAGTTCAACTACTAAGAAGTAATTTTGCAGACTTTCTCTATGATAAGGGTTTCACCTCTGGAAATTGGACACAGCTAGAAAACCTTTTAATGTTTCCTGTGGAGAATGCATATTTCTGGTGTCTGTGAATGCACAAATGCTTAGCACTTACACTGAGCTTTCATCTTTGACATGCAATGAGAACATTAACTAATTAATCTTCAGAACCCCCTGAGGGATAAGTAAGCATTATCCCTGTGATGTTTGCTGTGCATACAGCAAAGAGAGATGAACGAAAATTGCTTGTGTTCATGTTCAGAAAATAAAAGAAAATAGTTGCAGAGATGAAGAACAGAATTCTGTGCTTTTCTAGAGTGCAGAGTTACCTGTTTTAAAGGACCTACTCACTTTGTCTGGCCTTTTATTTGGTTTTGGCCCATCACTGCACTTTGTTCCCATATTCACCTTCAAGACAAGCTCTGCAATTTAGGCATGTAGGAGTTTTTTGGGGGTTTTTTGGGGGGTTTTTTGGTTGTTTTTTTTTGGTTGTTTTTTTTTTAACTAAATGCAGCAGGAAAAAAGACTGTTCAGCAGTCCTTGGCAGTGAATTTTATCTGGGTACCAGATGCTAGAGCTGTGAACATCTCAGATGCTGTTTTTCTTCTTTTAGAATTAAAGCTTATGTTTTCTTAGTATCTCCATTTTTCAGCACTTTCCTGGGGTTTAAATGCTTTCAGTTGCCTACAATTCTTTACACTAAATCATGGTGTTGAACAAAAAGAACCCTTAGTGTCCAGCCCTTTTGCTTTGAGATTGTGTAGCACTATTATTGACAGCTCTTGTGCTATCTCTCCAAACTTCTGTCATTTGTCTTTGGGAAATGACACCTCCTGGTAATTGCATATTTTTGACTATTTAACTGAGGTTAAAGTAAGTCACTGTCTTGTCATGTAGAGATTTGGCACTGCTATCACCTTTAAAGTAAATTACCTTACCTTACCAACCACAGGGAACCATATAAACATAGAGCATCTCAAGTTGGAAGAGATCCATAAGAATCATTGAGTCCAACTCCCTGAAATGCTCCCTAAATGCTTTCCTTGAGATATTATGTGATTGATGTAGTCCATATGGTCATGCTAACCAAGAGCAGGGAAGGGGTATATTCCTACTTACTCAATTTATCTGGGATTTTGGAATCAGTTGGCGAGACAATTCCCAGCCTGAGTGGCACACTCTAGCAGAAAAGTAACTAGGGATGAGTCAGAGCCTTTAGCTAAAATTTCCAAGCTGTGTGTAACAACTGCATACGTCTCAGCTGCCTACAGAGACAGAAGTTCTTCCAAGCTGGGGTCACTGGTTGTTGTAAATGTTACATAAGGACATAAATACTACAGGGGGGGAATAAAAAAGTTTATAACTTTTTTTAAAAAAATGTTTAATTATACAATTTTAACCGAAGGCTATCTGTTCCACTCCTCTCACAGAATTAGCCTTTGTTTCCTGACAGACGTAGCTGTAGCAAAAACACACTGCTATATCCCATGGTGTGTGTATATCCAGTGAAGCAATCTGGCTGGTAGCAATTTTTCATAACCAAGTCATGTGTATTTGTAATTGAGATTACCCAACGTATCAAAGGAATGTAATCCAGTGCAATTAGTTTCCTTTATTTTCTAAGAGATAAATGTGAAAACTAGGGGGAAAAAAAAATTTAATTAATTTAGAGGCTGAGCTCTGGACCCCTATGATTGAAAACCTCGTCTCATAGCTTGTGTTTTTACTACAGTAAACGTCATCAGCCAGTCACTTTTTATAGTAAACTTTTAGAGTTTTTGGAGGAAAATTCTAACAATAAGAGTAGATAAGTATCCAACCAAGCACTCAGATTAGGTGCTGGAGAAACTGTTTTCTGCTGTAGCTAAGTTTAACAGCTCAAGCACAGATGCCCAAAGCTGCGCAAAGGTGCTATTTCAACAGTCTTTGCTTTGCTGCTCCCAGTCATTTTCAGTCATTTCCAACTGTATATTTAATAACAAGGAGACAGCAGACAGTAGCTTCCCTAAATTATTCATTTCAGCCCTGCAAAATATCTCTCAAGATTTCAGTGCTTCAGTTTTGTGGTGTTAATAATTCAGAGCTGCTGGAGAAGCAAAGCATGCCAATTTAGCCCTTATCTTTTGTTTCCTCAACAATATTACACTTCTCAGTCTTGTCCTGATAGCTCATATGATCCAAACTTCAGCTTTCTCACATTCTTACCAAGAGAAGTAGGTTAAATTTGACAGAGAGGAATTCTTGTGTTCACTTATACCTTTTTGGATTCAGCATCCAGAGTGTTCCCTTATTTCCAAATATCTTGGAAAATAAATAAATACTACCCTCTGGTGTTTTCCATTTGTAAATATTGTTATGGTATCCACCTTTATGTTTGTCTTCCTTCCTAAGTGTTAAAAGGATTCACCAGTTGCTGGGGATCATTGATTTTTATTCAATCTCGAAATAGTTAGAAGAGCAATGACATGAAATGGAAACATGAACTGCAGACTACTGAAAGCAAAGCACCTCAAATTCACACAAACCCCCACCCCTACTAAATGCAATCATATTTCTAAAAGGTTTTTAAATGTTTTGTATAAATAATATATTTATTCTGCAGTAATAATATATTAATTCTGCCATATTTGACATGTGGGGCTTCCACTGGTCACAGATATGGAGGAATAGGTTATGTGCTCATATTCTCTGGTTTTTCATGTGTAACGTATACTGGAGCCTAATGCACTATTAAAAAAGGAAAATCTTGGCTCTGTTAGTACCACCCTATATAAATGTTACATGAACCACTGAAAACAGTCCTACAAAGAGTGGTTAACTAAGGGCTGGGTGATCAAACCCGTGTTTCAAACCACACCCTTGTGGGTGTAAACAGAAAAACTGATGTTTGCACACACATGAACGTACTGCAGTGCAACATTTTGTTTTGTGTAACATGAAGAGGGTTTTTTTGTTTTGTTTTGTTTTTTGTTTTGTTTGGGTTTTTTTTAATTACAACATATAGTAGCACCTCTGTGCAGAGAGCCCTGAACTCATCAGCTGATAAAATCCAGTGGGAGCTGCTGATGTCTCTTTTCCCAACATCAGCAATATGTACCTGATCTAAAGAACATCTCACCAAAGGTATATGAAATCTCACTCTAATGACTCTGAGTGGAAACATCTGTATTCTTCTTTAAACAGTTAGGTTCATTTTTATTTTCCATCATGAAGAGGAATTTTTTTTTTTTCCTTTTTGATTGATGTCATTTTACCCTTCTAGCTTTTGAACTTCCCCTTTTGTGAACATAACTATCAACAAAGATTTTTTTCCTCCTGACAATCTCTTTAGTCATTGTAGATATTTTACAGAATTAACATATTTAACAGAATTAACATGTGTCTTTGATTTTTGATCACCACACTGAGCTCACAGACAGAGACAAATGAAATGAGAAATGTAAAATAAAGCTAATTAGAGCAGAGTCTTTCTTGCTTGAGGTAGAATTTGATCAATATGTCAAAAATTTATCATGTCTTTTTCCCAGTAGGAAATCTGGACTTTATATTCCAGCGATATGAAGTTACCATTCTTTGTCTTGTAAAATAAAAACCCTGAGCTTTATATACATCATGCCTAAGATGAAACATCAAAAATTCAGACAGATTCCTTAAAACGTCTTGAGATTAATTTGGAAAACAATGAGAAAAAAATCAATTACCTTACTTGCATTTGCTTGACTTTGTTTCCACATCCTCCATGTCCGTCTCTTGACTGTTTCCTGACTTTGCCATGGTAAAGTATTTGTAAATTCCACTGAAAATAGTACTATTCTGAATCTTGGTTCTCATATTATTTTGAAGAAAAAAACACAGAATATCATACGATGCAAGAAAGCTGTCAAAGTAAGAGCATTTTCCAAGTTTCTCATCAAGGCATGTGTTGAAGACAGCTGGATTCATAATGACTTCAACTTAAAAAAAAAAAAACATTGAATGGAATAAAAAGACAGAACCTCCTTCCTCCAAAGAAGGAAGATTATTTTTCCAACTTCTAATTTTAAAATTTTATATGCCTTAAATCATATGTCAAATTAGATTAGACACATACACAAATATATGGTTTTCTCAGAGATTGCTTATATGCACAAAGCCTTTTTCATATGGTATAGCTGAAGCATGAAATCATTTGCAGTACTATCACAACTAGACATAAGCACCAAAGGTAGTCATGGGGTGTCATCAATTTTCCTCTGCCTTGATGTGTCTTGGTGACAGTTTTAGGCTGCTAAACATATTTTAGGTAGATAAATAAGATGGATGAGAGACACTCCATGCGACTTCCCAAAAGGCAGCATGTTGGAGGCAGTGGCAGGGAAAGGCCTGGTTTCCCCAGCGCTTTCCCTCTCATCCTGACAGCTGACATCCACACCAGTGGTATCTTCTGTTTGGTAAACCCTTGCTGTGGAGCTGGATGCTTAGTTAGGTTTCATGTAGAGTCACCTAGGGAGAATGCAAATTTTGACAAGACGAAGAAAAAAAACTTGTGGAGAAGTAAGTTCGGCTGCAACATTCCAGCTACAACTGTTCAGTCAATCTCATTTCAGTAATCTTCTCCCTCGGCTGTGCATCTGCTCTGATGCCTCTAATTCATACTCCCCATGCTGTCCCAGTACTTCTTGGAGTCATGGAGAATATTCCCAGCATATTTCATCAGTGGGACTCTGCTGCTGTCAATGGTGGCACACTACATCTGAAGGGGATTTGTTTTAATGTAAGACGAGCAGCACACTGCAAAAGGCAAATTCATCTGTTGCCTTCTTTCCCTTTTTAAATTTAACGTCTGGTTGTTTATTTGATGATGTACACAATTAACTGTGTTTTGAAGGCTTCAGCAGTGCACAAAAGGAAATGAGTTTCCACTTTCACTCTGAATTTCTTTGCTGCCTTTGTATTTTGCCTTTGCAGGAAAAAAAAATATTTAAGGCATATTTCAAAAGAGAGTAAAAGAAATTCCAAACCCTGAAGCTGATAGTTTGGTGACAAAATCCCCAAGAGGTGTGGCAGCTGTAGTCATTAATGGTTTTTCTCATTCATTGAGTTATTTTAAAATGGAAATGTTTCCTCCTGGGTTTGCTGGAGGAATATAGAAGAACAAGGTAGTTTAATTTCCTTCAAAGTAAGAGGACCAGATTCTGGGTGAAGTGCCCAGAACCAAAAATCATGGCATGTATTCACAGAGGGATTTTGGCCATGTCAGTAACCTTAGTTGTTCAGGATGCTTAGGCGATTCAGAAGCACAAGAACTGATTTTTCACAGTCTCAATTTCATTATTATTCAGAACATACCAAGGGCCAGCATCATTTTCACCACCTCTTTCCTTACAGACTTTCCAGGTATGTCACTAGTGTTGCCCACATTCCTTTATGGAGATAAAATTTATGACAGGTTTAGATTTCTGGGTGAATTAACCAGAATATGCTTTGTAACTGCCTAGTTTCCATCAATCCTCCAAACTGAGCAATTATTTTGCTTTTTGTTCCAAATGAAACTCAAACTGTATGTCAGAGTAGGTTAACACACAGCCCCATATCCTTCTCAACACCAGAATCTAATATAAAAGAAAGTTTTACAGAGAAAGAAATGCTTTTTTTTCCAGCCTGACAACCAGAATAATTGTGATATAGGTTGCATTAAATTTCCCAAATTCTGCAACTATAGTAAAAATTATGCAAATTTGTAATTCATTAAGTTTAATGAAATAAAATTGAGTGGCATTTTTATGAGATCAAATGTAGAAAAATGGGAATTGTCTCAGTTTTTCTTTTACTATCAGTTTTGGTGAAGATTGGAAAGCAGACAAACACACTGGAGTTGACTGCTCAGTCCTGACACATTCAAACATTGTGAGATCATACACAAGAATGAATTTTAAGCTACAGAAAAGGGGGTGGTGACAAGAAGGTTAATACAGAAGGAAGGGTGAAAACATAAGCCAAATTATAGTTGAAACAAGCAGTATTTCACAAGTATTGGAGCATAATTGTATAATAACATAATTAACCTGTGTAGCTCCTCGCCAAAGAGGAGAAATAGAATTAATTACATACAAATAGTAATAGCTGGCATAATTTCACAGAAGAACAAACACATAGATTAAAATCACAAATAGGTCGAAGCACTCAGTAGGCACTAGATGGGATAATGAAGGAATTTCTCTCTTATTATGACAGAACATCTAGATAGATGTAAATAAGAGAAAGGCTGTTGTAAAGAACTTTACAAAGAAATTAATTTGACCCTCCTTACAGAAAGATAAACTACTTGTAAGCAGTTGTGTGAACCACACTGAAATGACTGGACTTTGCAGAAAAAATAGGGCAAATTGCAGTTAGCAATTTCTTTGCTGCAACCAAGATGTACTGTGGATATAACGTTCACTGGAGTGAGGACTGTGCTTGCTGAGGTTGAAAATAAAAATTAAGATATGGCATTTTTATAAACTGTGACTTTATGTTCTTTGTAAGACCTAGTGTTAGTGAATGATGCACTGTACAATGAAGTTTCAGCACTACTATGACTCATATAATAACAAGTGCTAACTATGTAGAAGAATGCATTTTAATCACTCAGAAGAATTGCATTC
Source organism: Rhabdornis inornatus (assembly GCA_013397075.1). Classification (NCBI taxonomy): domain Eukaryota; kingdom Metazoa; phylum Chordata; class Aves; order Passeriformes; family Rhabdornithidae; genus Rhabdornis; species Rhabdornis inornatus. The sequence continues at coordinate 10,688 of VWZS01000310.1, read as the reverse complement.
TAATACATTGGCCAGAAGTAACTAGAAAACTTTTACGTAAATTGGATTAAAGAGGACACACATTTTCATTGAATTTTTTCTCTGATTGGATAATGCCTTGTTCTGTCCCTACGACTCCGTGCTAAACTAAACACATCTATAACCATTGCAGTGTAACTTTATTTTTCTCCTTAGTGAAGTCCAGGAGCTTATCTCTTTGGTGTGGCTGATCCTGCCAGGAAAGGTATGAAGTGTTAATTGGGCACTATCTAATCTGCTGATCTAGAGCAGGATGCTTTAGAATAATACAGGTTGCAGCTTCAGTACTCCAAAGAATTTACTGAAGTGTTTGATGTGAAAAATTAGGTGAGAGTCTTTGCAAGAAGACATGTGAAGGGCAAGGAACAAAGTCCATGTTCTGCAGCACAGCCTGATGTCACACCACAGAAAATGGATGTTTTCATGGCAGAAGGGCAGTGCTGTATTTCATAATTTTGAAAACACCTGTTTCTCAGAAAAGTAGCATGGTTCTAAAAAAAAAATTTAAAAAAAATTTAAAAAACCACAAACATCTGGTTCCTGTTTTACAGCCTTAGCAGAAAAACTGGAACTTGAGGAATGTTGACTTCTCTGCCTCGCTATTTCATTCCATAACTACTGGCAGCAGATTCCTTTGTGCACAAAGCCAGTACAGCAGTACCAGCTTGTGTCTTTGGATGGCAGCAGCATCCTAAGGACATGGTTCAACCCGAAATGCCCCGGTTTGTACCAATTTCACACTGCCTGGGCGCCACTGACAGTGGTGCTGAGCTCGAGGCTGGTTGAGAACCGACCCAGGTGACATTATGATGATGTCTGGGGGCCTGGCAGGAGCATAGGGACCTCCCTTCATGGGACTCAGGAGGACAAGGAACCAAGTCCAGTTATCAGTGCAATTCCCAGAGCAAGAATGCAGTTCTGTAATTATTATCTTCAGCATCAACCTGTCAATTGTATTAGGCAAAAAGCAATCAAAATATTCTTACCACCTTCTGTTCTGCCTGGAGCATGAAATAAATGTTAAAACTAAGAGATTAAAAAAAAAAGAAAAAAAAAAAAAGAAAATCAAAATACTACAAGCTATTGTTAAAGAAACAAAAGTTGTTGCTGAAATGTTACTAAAAAGATGTTTTCAACAGTGCTTTTTTTTTTTTCCTTCTCTTGCTCGAATAATTGTTTTTGTAGCTTGTCTCCTTCAGGTCAAATTATCATATTTCTCCACTTCCACTTTACTTCTTACCTGGGGTCTTACAGTAGCAGAGGTTTAAAAGGTCTTCACAAAATTAGTTCTGACCTGAGTCTAACAGGAAAGTAATAGTAAGCTTTTAACAGGCTTCAAGCAAACCTTGAAGAGATTTGTCCCCTTGTATTTGAACCCCTAGGGTTTACAAGCTAGCTGCAGATCTGATAAAAAGCTCATTGTAAAACAAGCTTTAATAAAATAGGCGTATTCCAACACCAGGAAAATCTCAAAGTTAAAACAAAGTTTGAAAGGTCTGTTTACTTCAAATAATAATAAAATATATATATATTTGTAATTTAATGTTTAATTGGAACTTTTATGAGCAGTACATGATGGCAATGGTCCTAAAGCCTACATTTTTCAGAAGCTATTTTCTGAAGAAAGCATTTCAATGTATCACTTTTATATAGCCAGAGTGTGTTGTGTCTCATTATGGTAGAATGGAGCTTTGCTTTCATGCATTTTTAAAAGAGCTTATAGCTAACATAAAGAAGTTACAATAATATTTGTATTGGCTCTCTAAATCAAAACCAGGGTCCATAAAACTAACTCAATTCTCTGCAGCCTTTAAAGCTCCTGCAGCCTCTGAGCTAAAGCTTCACAGCAAATTCTTGCTATGTCCCACCACGGGATGACTCGGTCAAGCAAACACAGATGCTGTAATCTCTAAGAGGGCTTATTTTATTTCTTTTAAGAACAAGATAGCAGACCTTGCTGCCAGTATTCCACCCACTATGTTAATACAGATCGAAAACAAGAAGGTCGAGATCAGAGGCTTTAAATCTCCCAGCAAAACAGGCTAAGAGCTCAAGGAAAAGTTATCCCCCTGGTTCTCCCCTAATGTCTTTTTTGAAAACATGAAGCTAGCAGTAAGAGTGAGACTATGAGGAAACAGACATAAATTCAACTTTGAATGGTGGTGAACTATGATTGGGATGTTTCTTCCTACATGGAAATAAGGTTGGCTGCAGAACTTGCTGTTTTCTTACTGTAAGACAACCCTCATTTCCTCGACTTAGAGACAACTGCAAGGACAATAAATGCATTTATATTTCAGATCACTGGCGTACAGTAATTTCCTGGTTGCCATGGTAAGGAACAGATGACCTAAACAGATGAAAAAGTGATGTCAGGCAACAACTCTCAAGTGAAAAATTTGAAAATTGCTAAAAGGATGCTAAAGGCATTATCAGGAATGTTTGTGTTCCAGTGTTAATCACTGAATCTTGAATGATTTAATAGGAAATAATGACTCCTTTAAAGACTTTGTAAATCAGATTTTGCAGAAGACAGTTGTTTGCCTTTTGATCTGTCTTTTCAAGGGAACTGTGAGCCTACCCTTTTTAAAGCTGTTTGAATGCAACTCATGTCCATAGCTTTTACAAACTCGAGCTGATCATTAAGCTGACATATTTAAGATATATTAGGGTAGGATTCAGAGCTAGTTTAGGAGGTGAAGATAGTCATCTTCTTGAGAGACAGACTTAGCTCCCAGTGATTTAGTGGAGATATTGTTAAAGCACACATAAATATGTTGTAATTCCAAGGTTAATCTCATCCACCAAAGCTTGATTGAGCAGCCCCTGTGGAGAATCCCAGTGTGCTTTGGGAATAAAGTAACCCAGCAAATATTTGTGATTCCTGCAGAAGGAGGCAAGCAGGTTATCTGTTATACATCTCACTTCTATTAGGTACACTGGGCAATTTAAAACCCTCTTAGAAGTCCCCACGGCTCAGTAGGCAGATCCCCCACTGCCTATGGGTTTGGTGCATGAAGAGGGGATGCAGATTCCTTGGTCCTGGCCTTGTCTGGCTCCCAGTGTGCTAGCTGAGGACTACTCACAGTGGAACAACAAGAACCCACCACCAGCAACGTTCCAGAAAGAGGATCCACTCCAAGGCATCAGGACCCTCATTGCTCTGCCACCACCTCTCTGTAAATCATGGATTCTCACAATCATTTAGGTTGGATAAGACCTCTAAGATTGACTCCAGCCATTAACCCATAACTGCCAAGCACACCATCAAATTGTGTCCTCAAGATCCACACCCACACATCTTTTAAATCCCTGCAGGGATGGGGGACTCCACCACTGCCCTGGGCAGCCAGGGCTTGACAACACTTTGAGTGAAAAAAATTTTCCCTAACACCCAATATAACCCCCTCCTGGTAAAACTTGAGGATATTTTCTCTTGTTCTATCCCTCTAAATAAGTGGTTGTCAGCCTGCACATAGAAGAAAGAAAAATTATTGGTGCACATCTTTCTCTTTTCACACATGTAAATGCATCCCTTAAAAAAAATCATCCAACAAAAAAACAGCAAAAAACCCAAACCAACCAAAAAAAAACAAAAAAAAAGCCCTGCAATTAAAAAAAAAACAAACACACACACACACAAAAAAAACCAACCCAAAACCACGAAACCACACACACAAAAAAAAAAAAATCACAAAAAAATTCCAAGCAATAAAGCCCCTAAAACCAGACCCATCTCATATATAATTTTAATCCAAGTCCCCTTCTGGTTTTATGGTTATACTGACAAATTTTGGAGTTGGTGGTCTTTTTTCGTTGTTTGGGGGTTTTGTAAGGGCAATTATTTGCTTCCCATAATCATTTATTTATTGGAATTCCATCTGAAAAGTCCAACAGCAAATTGGACTGACAGTGAAACAATATAACTTGATCTGTATAAAAATATGTCAAATATGTGAGGGGACCAAACTGAAGAAATAGATTTTTGAAGATATATTTTGGCCCTTGGGAGAAATCCATCATACAGGTCCTTTAACCAGTGAGGCAGTGTGTGGTTCAATAAAGCTTTCTGTTATAGCAACATTTACCATGCACTGATGTTTAGTACACTTTTTCTTCCCCCTACAGGCAAATTGCTGTTAAGATGACAACATTCAAATATAAATAAACATCAAACATGCAAATAAAAAATATAGAAGTCTTCTCCTTTTCAAAGGTTTCTTAATAAAAATATTTAATTTGCACATATCCATTTAATAGCATAACCTAAAAAACATGTAATAGGTGAGAGTTTTAGTGGGTAAGGTCCATTGAAATTCCTGTGTTATAAAAGTAAAAAGGTGCACCGTTAAGCTGGGGACATCAAATTTTATCCTACATAACACTGTGTAACTTAAACATACCTCAAAACATCCTGGTGTTAGAAATAGGTGGTCTTCAGGGTTAGCTCATTTCAATTTATTTGTTAATAGTAATCTTTTTCTTTCCTGACATCTGCCACAAGAGGGAGAGATGAACACAAAATAAGCCATTAAATCAATTCTACAGGTTTGAGGTCTCTAAAATAAATGTTGTGATAGATTTAATTATAGGACATGGTGCTGTTTTGAAAGACTGACATTTTAAAAAGTGAAAATAAATGCAATATTTTGGTTCTTCAATGTAGTATTTTAAACTAGCCCAAGATGAGGATGTCAAGCATTATCTGAACTTGCTGTATCCCTCTAAAAAATGAAGTGCTTTTTCTGAGGGCATGATAATTGCATTCTCACAGGGTGGAGGATTTAACTCAATGTCCTACCAACGCTGTTGTGGATTACTCTGCAGGAAACACAGAGGCAAATAAATTTCTTCTCTCTCTTCCTCTGTAAAATAAAGAAGGAACAGCACAACATTTAAAAGGATTAAGCAAAATCTTAATTGACTGCATTTTGGAAGAAAGAAGGGATTTGCTATTGCTTAAATATGTGTACACTTGGAACACCAGGCTCTGCCACTAGATAGAACTTGAAATAAAATACTCAGAACTATAGGGTTTCATACTTTCTGAGTTAAAGGTCTAGATAATGTGAAAAAAGTACTGTTTTTGCCCAAGAAGTATGAAAGAATAAAAGCAATTTTTGAGAAGGTACAGTCCTATACTATGCCCTCACCCTCACAGACTCATTTCATATTAAGTTTACTGCTGGGTAAGACCTTTGGAGCTCCATGACTGAAAGTGGACAAAGCAGACTACTCCTGAGGAGAGCAGTAGTCTTTTAGAAAGAGTTAAAAATAACTCAGGATTGTGAGAAATTGACAGAGACAACAGGAGAATCTGATAGAGAGTTTTGCCAGGTAAGGTCATAGTTTATGATCAGCCTCATAATATCTGTTCATTTTAAAGCAGTTTTAATTCACATTTACTCATTTTTTTCCTGGCATTTCCTGTCATTGGATTCTCACTCTACCTGTCTAAACCAAAGTTATGGTTTTCTTCAGCTTTAGAGAACACTGGACTCAGGACAAAAAGATGGATGCTAGTTGTTATTCTTTGTTATTAATTCTGCATGGTAACAACACTCAAAAGACATCCCCTTCCAGCCTAAGAACACTGCAAATAGAAAAGGGGAACACCTTCCAGGTTTTCTCCTGAGGACTATGATTGTCCATGTAATTTTTCTAGAAATAATGCCGTGCCCTCCAGTAGTCACTTTTTGACTGCAGTTTCTGGTAAGCACTTTCCTGATGTTACAAGCACTGTATTTGAGAACAAAACCAGCTCTGAGTTCACTCTTTCTAGCAAATTAATTAGTCCTGCTTTTCAGGAACAAAGGAAGAGGTCTGGACTAATTTCTCTTGTCCCCTCCAAACCCACAGTTGATGAAGTAAGGCATGGCAGCAGCAGGGGTGTTATGCTGCTATTCTGGTTCATCTGCGACAGAGCAAATTGGGAGATGGAAAAAAAAGTTGTGATTTAGATTCTCCTTCTTCAGTAACCACCAACATTTCCATTTTAAGGGAAAAAACAGAAAAGACTTTTTTTCTAGTTTCGTAATATCCTATTCCAATAATGAACACTTCCCTTGGTTTTTTCTAGTCACAGCAGCTCTACTTTCCATGGCCACTGATACTTCTTTAAAGGAGCAGTCTTCCCAATTTTGTAATTTTTAAATTGTATTTTTTCTTACTGGGGCTACTTTTAACTGGTGTACTGCTAAACAATTTTGTTATTTTGAATGCAGACCTCACACATATGTTGTCAAATTCTTACCTATTGCTCTCTGGCTCTATTTTTCATCATCTTCAAATAAACTTTCTGCCATTTGAAGATTTCCTCACATCCTTTTATACTGCCATGGGGCAAAGACTTTGTTTCCCATGGTATAATGTTTTTTTCTCTAGTAAGCATTTTTCATAACGGGCAGCAGTAGTTCCATAGTCATCAACTAAGGAACGTTTTCATAATTTTAAATAATCTTCAGTTTGCTACAATATGATTTTTTTTAATGGACTCAGCAAACACTAAGTAATGAGAATTTATATTCTTGTTAAAAACCAGAATCATTTGAAACACATATTTTTTATGTATTCACAGCAGTTTCAAAGTCAGTCTAAGACATTCAGTCTCTTGATAATCTCCATTCAGTGCCTGTCTTTAGGTGTCTATGAGTTGTCCATATAAATATGAAAGAGTTTAGGTGAATTCTGGTGGAAAAGGATTCAAAAATTGAATAAATGCAGTGAATTATTTCTTTACAAAGACCTATTGAGTTAATAAAATTCATTGTCTTCTAGGAGAGTGTATAGGTTTTATCATAATACAGGATCATAGAATCATAGAATATCTTGAGTTAGAAGAGGTTGCCAAGAATTCTTTCTCTTTTTGTTGGTTTCATGACAGCTTACTTCTTACACTGAGCTTAAACCCCCCATTTTACGAAATGAAGTTTGGTATAGCTCTCTGTTCTACTTTGCTTCAAATCAATATTTATTAGCAATATTTTTGCTCTGATGCAGACAATAAAAAGACATGCATGAAACAAGTGAAAAATTACCTAATACAGCAGTTGGGATTAGAAGATCATATAAAGATAAATATATTTTGAATTACTGTTTACCCACGGGATTCTTCTAAGCAGATAAGAAACAAAACAGTTTTTGTTTGTTTTTTTTTAACATTAACAAAGGACTCTGTTTTATAGGTGTATCTTTATGTTTACTTTAGACTACACTGAGGAATTTTATAGATATAGGAAGATTTTTTAATAAATAGCTAAAAGTTTTAAATTAAGAAAAAGAAAAAAATAAATATATTGCTATAAATAAAGGCAAGAAGTGAAAACCTAAGACTGGTTTTTTTGGGATTTGTTTTGTTTTGTTGTTGTATTTTTTTGTGAAGGAAATATAAGTTTAGAAAAATAATCATTTTAATTAACTGCATCAAAATCAGCAGAAATTTGTCCTACAGTGAGGTGAATATATAGAAATGGATAAACTAGGGTGGACAATATCAACTGAACATAAAGTCCTGCAAAATTTCCATAATACAACCATTTGTTTTATATTTCATTCATGGTACTAGGGGAGTTCAGAAGTTGGCCCATGCCTGCGGCTGAGCAGATTTTACTTTCCCTTGAAAGGCAGAAGCTGAAGGGCTGTGCCACATTGAGAACTTGCCACAAAGTTTGCTTATTGGTCCAATATCTCACCAAAAAAAAAAAAA
>VWZS01000308.1:517047-539533 GCA_013397075.1 Rhabdornis inornatus | reverse complement strand
AAAGGTTACAGTCCCATCACATGTATGAGGCCCAAATATTGTTGCAATGTTGAACTGAGACTTTATTTTATACTGAGTCTATAACTTTCGTGTCATTTGCAGGCCCAATGGAATATTAGAGTAAGTATGAAAGTATTAAGTGTAAGATTATATATTATAGACTTCAGGGGGTTTATTTATTTGTTTTGTTTTGTTTGGTTTTTTGTCTGTTTTTTAAAGTAGCATAATATTCCTCATTAATGCAGTGAAAAAGCAATTCCAGAAGTTTTCAAAGCAGTTTTTACTACTGTTGTATGACATTGCCTGGTTGGATGAAAAACAGGTGAATGCAGAATTCTAGTTTTCCTTTCCAGGTTTTTCCAGGGACCTGGGGAATTTGTGGGGGTGCTTTTTCCTTTTAGTGGTTGTTTTCCACTCATAAGTAAGGAGTAACAAAAGAAATATTATGATTTTTTTTTCTTTTCTATTTCTTTCTTTTCTAAAAGGCTATTTCTTTTTTTCCAAAATTCTGGAAAAACACTGCTTAGCAAGCCACACAGCTAAATAAAACTGTTTTTTCTTACCTTTTCACAAGGGTGCATTTATATGATGCTGCTGCAACATTAGAAAAAAAGGCCCACAGGTTGCTTGTAAACATAGCATAACTAAGACCTTGTTTATACTAAACTGGACTGTGGATGTGGAGTTTTTTAGTTTTACTGACGCTATGTCTTTCTGATCAAAGAAGAAGTTTATTTGGATGGTGTATTTTTATGTTTAAAAAGCAGAAAAGTATATCAGAAAGTTTAAATAAAAAGAAAAGTAACAAATGGGTTGATTTTACCTTTTGCCAGGCACACCTGTATTCTGCTCAGTAGGCAACAATTTTTTTTTAAAGTGAATTATTTGATTAGCTTAAAATAAATGGTTTAATGGCACTTAGTAGATCATTATTTAGTAATTCAAATAGAAATATTACATGTCTAATGAAATGATGAGAGTGAAATGCACAAGGATGCAGTTGGAGCACACTAGATATTGTCATCAAGTTTGAGATTTTGTGTATGCCTGTGTCTGGCCCAGCACAATTTTCAAATGAGTTATTACAGCTGTGAATTATGGAGGAGGTGGGGGAAAATAGCTTTTTTTCTGTGCCATAGGGTGATTTTACAAACATGCTGAAACCTACCCCTTAAGCATGTACTTTTAATTTAGTATTTTATAGCTGTTTGTGAAGCAGTGGGTTGTGGCAGTTTAAAATTCAGGGGTAACATTTTTCAAATGCTTTCTGCCTGTTGTCTTACTCTGATGGCTCTCTGCATTAATAGCTTTTCATTGTACCTTGCAGTACTCTATTTGGATTAGAGATGTACCAGCACTGAAACATTCAGGGATTTAACCTTAAGAAGAGCATGGAATGCTTTTCCAGAGGAATTGCTTCTTTTATTTGGAAGTATTTCACTGTCAGGTTTTTGTTCAAAAATAATTCTATTTATATTCACTTTATTCAGTCATAATGTGCTTTAAGCACCATGTGTTGTCCTCAGAGAGAGTTTACAGATTTCCAAAAACTAGACTTTTTTTTTTTTTTTAATTCTCAATTATGGCATTCGATTGTTCAAACTGAATGATAGTTTTACTTTTAGATCTAAATATTGTTTTCAAAAGAGGCATATCTTTCAGAACTTTGCTTTATTTTTTTCCTTTCCTTTTCCCCACTTCACCTTAAATCAAGGTTTAAATTGCTTAGTTTCTATTGTGTTGCATCTGTGCTAAATGTATTTGGCTCCCACTCTGCTTTCTTTTTCCTCAAGGAAGAGAGAAATGGGAGCAAATAGAATTTTGAAGTTATTCTTTGAGCAGATTTCAGGTAGAGAAGAAATGAGCAGGAAGGATCTGAGGAGTGATAACCACTAAACAGCGAAGCTAAACCAAAACACAGTATAATTACAGCTGCTTTATTCCAGATACAATAATTGCTCCCATATCATGTCTCAAAATATATCTAAAAAGAGAAGGCTTACAAAGGGTAGAAAAATACGTAAAATTTATATGAAACTCTTCCACAGATTATCTCCCTGAGTGCTGTAATTTGTCACCCAGGACTTTATGGATCACATTTTGCTTTGAACTTGCACCCTGTGGGTCCATGTAACTTCTCAGCATTCACCTGATCTTGCCATAAATTTCATAAAAACTTGTTATTTCTATTTTAATGTCCATTATCAAGGAAAACACTTTCAGAATTCAGTTCCCTGCCAGGGAGGAATTAAAATCCCTGCTGCCTTCCAGTTCTGTGGAGCACTAGTTGGTCTGCAGATATGCCCATGTGTTATTTGCCAGGTTGAGGGTAGTTAGTGACTGTCAACGTCCAGCTCAGCTTGATGTTCCTCACATCCTCCCAGGAGCCTCAGATGCACAAAGGGAGAGGGGACCATGATGTTTTCAGCTGTATGGATATGCATCCTGGCCATACAAACATGAGCCTGAGCATGGAGAAGCATCCTTCCCCGTTTATGGCTTTTGGTGGGCTCAAACATTACTGCCTGCAGGGATTGGAGGTGCTAGGAGTTACTGGAATTTGACAGAAATGTGCAAAACAATTAAAACCTCAGGAAAACCCAAATAAACTGCTGGCCCTGAAGTGCACACTGTTTATCATATTGTTTGTGGCAGCAGCTTCACTAAAAGAGAATCAAATTTGTGTAGTGGTGGAAGGAGGTCTTTCCTAACCTGGTTTGCTCTGCCTCATGGGCTGGTTGGTGGAAACTCTCCTGTGGCCAGCTCAGCTCAGCAGGTCTGAAAAAAGCAGCTGGAGATGGCTGGTAAGGGGATGGTTGGAATTACAGATTTGGCCAAACTTCCATCTGTAAAATTAGGACAATAATTTTTTATTGTGTGTTACAAGGCTTCTAAAAATTACACTGCTTGGCATTGCAAAAGAACAAAGTGATGATTTTCTGTGTCATTGTAATTTTTTAATATATTTTCACTCTCTTTAAATGGAAGCCATCCCAGAAATTTAAAGCATCAGTTACTGTGGTCTCAGTTAAGTTTAACAGTAACTTTTTTACTTCTTCTCAAATTTGTTAAAAATTACCATAAGAAACAAGCAATACTTACACCACCTCCCATACTATTTATGAGTCGGAGTCAACTGATTTTGTGGAATTGGCCATTCTAATCAGTGCTGTTCTGCTCTAAGAATGAATTATCACAAGGTCAATACTTGATATAAATTTATATTTACAAGGCATTATCAGTGAAAAAAAAATTGTACTTGCAAAATTTGACAGAAAACAACACAAAATCATTTCATTTTGTGCCAAAAATATAATGAGGTCTGATAATGGCAACAGAAATTAATCCATTTTGAGACAAATCTAAGATTTTAACCTTAGGAAAGGATCTCCTTAGAACCATATATAAACACTATTACAATACCACTGAAAGGAACAGATGGCTTTTTTATTTTCCCAGAGGGAGATCTGCATGTGGATGAAGTGCAGTGTTATTAATGATCACAAAATCGTTTGCAAATATTTCAAACACAAATATTAGCATATCTCACACTTGGCAAATGTCTTGCTTTGAAGGAAGACATATATTTCCTTTCCTTTGAATTCTGGAAACAGATTTTCCTTGAAACTAGAGGTACTACTGTAATTAAGGAATTGCTTGGTCAGTTCAACTGAATATTGAGGTGACACTGGTGAAAACTCAGGAAATGGAGAAAATTAATGATAAGATTTTAAGAGCACTTCAACATTGGCCTTTAACATGCCACACTGTTTGTGACAGACATCCTGCATCGACTCATTTTTCTAGACTTTCCTTTATTGCCTAAACAACGGATACTAATTGCAAAACTTATAATGAAATGGTGTAAAATATAACACTATGACCCTAACCTTGATATTTTCATCCCTTTTTTTATCACTACTCCTTTTACAGGAATTGGATTCTGATTGTACTTCTTATCTGAGGTTTAGTCAATGCTTAGTAAGTACTGTTAAATATCACTGACACAAAGAATTCAACATTTATAATTCACATGCTTGTTTTCCTTGTGTGAAGAATAGCTCAGTGCTATCATTTTTCATTTCCTGATGTTCCAGGGAAGCAAAAGAGAAGCAGTTAATCCCTGAAATGTCAGTCAGCTGTTTTAGGAGACATATATACATAAATTAAGCTTGCTATTTTCAAAAGATATCCAAATCTAACTTTGCAGTTGATTTCCTCATAAGACTGACTCCACCTTACTGTGGATTACTTTATATTTGTGTCCTGATCAAAACTGTCTGGATGAAGTTGCTGATAAAGAATTTCTCTCTGCTTTCCCTAACTTTAATACTAAATCTCTAAACCTCCTAAAGGACTCTTCTGTAAATTAAGTGGATAAAACTAGAACTGTACTCCTTTTCCACCTGATTAACTGGGGTTTTTTCCTAACTCTTAACTTTAACTAGCATAGTCTGTCAGTTAGAGCTCTTTCTTTCTGGCATTTTTTGCATCTCCCCGCTTTCCTACTTTAACAAAAATCTGCCATTTTTATCTTTCTGTTTCCAGCCTATCACAGGATCCTCGAGTCCAGCTCTTAAATGAATGGGACCATATGGGGATCAAACCCCCAGCCTTGGCATCATTAATACCACACTTTAATCAACTGAGCTAATCTCAGGGGCTTTTTTTGCACATCTTGTTCAAATATATTATGAGTTAGACTTTTGCCCTTAACCTGAATCAGGAAAGCTTCTCTGACATTTAGCAGAAATGTTCCAACAAATCTCTATGACATTTCTCAGGAAAAGAAAAAAAAAAAATGACTAATTAATAAAATAGTTTTTCTGACCTTAAACCACTAAGAATTTGAAATCTAAACCAAATGTATTCAGTGAATGCCCCAGTTTATAATACTTGAGGAAATGAAAGAACATAAATAAAAGAAAACCAAAACAAACAAAAAAACAAACCAGCAAGAAGCAAAGTTGAGGTCAGAGTCTCAGTGCTAAAAGTGGAAGCTCACATTTAAAATGCAAGAAAAAGTTTCAAGAGGCTTGACCAAGGACAATTTTGAACAGTCATAAAAGCATCCAAGTCTGAAGGCTCACATGCCTTTGTTTATGGCCAGTAACACCTCAGGTGTTTGCAGGCAATCTCAGCTGGATAATTCCCTCTCTTTTTTAGTGCCAATCAGCTTCTCATGCTGGGTGCTGGTACAGCTGGTGCAGCAGCTCTGCTGTTGGTGCACAAATTTGGGAAATAGGCACACCCAGGATAAGAACCTTTCCAAACTTGCCTGTGTCTAACTGATGAAACTGAGCCAATGAAGCATTTCCTGAAGAGGCAGGTATTAACACTCTTATCAAGGTTATTTAATCCCCATGCTGGCTTCAGTTGCTTCCTGTGGCTTCTTGACAAGATTCTGTGCTGTGACATTATCCTGGGCTGTGATGCCATGGGATTAACTCGTTGACTTTCACCTTTCCTGGTGAGCTGGCCATATGACACCACCATATGAGATCCCTGCCCAGCCAGCCAGAGGCAGCCTGAGATGGTCAGCATGCCAGCAAATCCCTCCTCTGATATTTGGGCTCCCCTAACAAAGTCTTTGAACAGATTTCTCTGTCTATCACCACCCAGGACAGATATTGCTGTGAGAACAGATTGATTAAGTGATGGAAAATTGCTGCACTGAGGTGAAGAACTAATTTAATATAGTCACAAGGATGCTGTATTCTTACAGAAATGAATGCTCTGTGCTAACTAAACTTAGTCTGTTCACGTTGTAGGATATACTTAAAATTTTGTTTTGGTATATGTATTTAATGGTTGGGGTTTTTTTTTTAGTTTTTAGACTATACTACAATTTTTTTTTATTGAATGCAGGAATTATTTGTAAATTGGTTTTATTTTTTCCTAGATGACTTTCCAAGACCTCTTGGCCTCCTTCCTTCACATGCCAGAATTTAGAAGCTGGTTTCCATGGATTCTGTGCTTTCAGATTCTAAATTGATTTTCCACAATGTTCATATCATTAAAATTAGATAACTTAAATATTTGTGAAAACAAACAAATGAAAAAACTGGTGGTCTGGTCAGTCAATATTATTTTATGCAACTTTAATTTTCCATGAAGCAGCCTCCATGGGGCTAAAGAAGTTAATCAGCTAGGGATGTGGGATAAAAAACTGTGACCTTTCAGTGGATTCTGCATAAAAGCACCTGAAAATATCAGGTAGATTTACTTAAACAGCGCAAACTGTAGAAATGTGTTGAGTTAATTATAATCTTGAATCAGTTCCAATTCTAAATATATCTGAGCTAGGTACATAGCTTGGGGTGAGCAGGTAAGAGATGGGAAATGGCTGGATCTCTACAGAGCTCTGGAAAGGCAGGTTTGATGCTGCTGCTGGAAGAAGCTGCAGTGAATCACCTCCTGTCACAGCGTGGGCATAGACATTGAAAGGGGCACCCTTAGAAGCAGTTTTTTCCTCTCACAGCTTCCCACATCCCACCAGTAAGAAGACATAGTTCAATAAATTTTCTAATGATTGGTTTCCAATGCATCTCAGCCTCCCTAGCTCTTCATCCCCATCCATGGCTGGAGTACAGTGATCACGGCTCCTTATTTTGCACACAATAAGAAGTAATTTAGCCAATGCTGAAGAAGCACCATTTATTAGATGATGCTTAATAAGACAAAAAGCTAAGAAATCTCAGTGTCATTTGTGTCAGCACAAAAACGTGAAGGCTGTTTGTTGGCTGGTGACACTAGCTGACACTGCTAGTTCTGTCATATTCAAAGACTCCTTGACATCAAATTTCATCTCTGTCTCCATACTTGTCTTCATGCTACGCTCATTTTCACAGGCTGCACTCACAGCTTGTGCTGTCAGGAGAAGGTTGGTTGGCTGGCAGGTCTGGAAGAAGGGCAGGGGATAAAAGTTCTGAGATTAGCACTTTAGTGTCTCTGTTGCCACTGCTGTAGGATGTGTGTGTCAGGGGAGGAACATCAGCTCTAGATGAGACACTTATGCTTCAGCTGATACACAGAAGAGAATTTCCATTTGATCAGAGCATGTGAAACATAATTTAATGCTGAAAGGACTCAATTATCATCCATCATTGGAGGGATGAGAAAAGGAAAAAATTAAATAGATTTTTTAATTTTCTTCCTGATTTCCAGGTACTATTCCTGCTCTCCTTTATTTTGTTAACAGTTATCTGCCAGTACAGATGGCAGAGATTGATTATGGTGTCTCAGGATCTAAGGCAATTCTGGGCTAATTGTTATGAAGAAGAGAGTGCATGGATAAATATGATCCTACAGTTGCTCTTGCTTCCTCATGCTGCTTTCTGAACTATCCAATCTGGACACTCACAGAAACAGGAAAATGGGATTTGGTTTACTATAGCAATGTCGTCAAAAAAGCTGTATTTGTTCATGTTTTTGAATATGAATATCTCAGTAGTAAACACCAGAAGAGAATAAGGAAGCACTGTTCTAATTATTCCGTCTCGTTCACAATTCTCTCAGTTCCATTGATTGTGTTATTCCATATGTGTAAGTCTTGCTTTGCAGAAAAAATGTAGCCTGTCTCAATTCCAAACCCAAGAACCTGCAGTATTTATAAAATAATCAGTATTCTTTCAGAGACACAAACTTCAACAGCAGATTAATGTACAGTAAGGGAAATAACTGCACATTTTCCCTCTCCTCTTTCTGAGGAAATAACTGAATTGTTTCATCCCTGTTTAACCCAGCTTTCAATTTTCACTCAGATCCCATAGCTCAGTAAAAACTCTTTCACCAAAGAAATAAAAGGAAAATAATAAAAAAACCCTCCCAAACAAATGAAAAATAAAATCCTCCCAGTGCCAATTTCATTGCCAATCCTTTATGTGAGTTGGACCTAACTGCTTTCTATTGAGAATAAAACAAAACTGCAACTGATGAGGTCAGTAATCTAATTTTGCCTGAAGCAATCTGATAAACAAAATGCCAAAAGCAAAGTGAATATTCTGCAAAGATAATAGGTCGAAGATAGAAATCAGTCTCTCAGGGCTGGAACCAGCTCAACCAAGGACTTTTCCACACAGCTTTCACGTCCTTTGCAGTCTCTCTCCAGGTCTTGAAACATTGAAAATTATACTAAATACCAATATATAATTTTTTCCTATAATTAATTTTTCAACCCAGGCTGGAATAGTCACAGTAATTAAATTTCCTGTGAAAAATCTCAGCTATATCTCCAAAGACAATGTGGCTTGATGAAACATCAGGAATCAGAATGAAACATCTGCATGTAACAAATTCTCCTCTGGCAATAAACTTCAAAGAGCTATGGATGAATGTAGTACCTATTCATATGCATATAATACATCTGTATTCACACCTGTGAGAGCAGTTATCAGAAAGTTGGTTTTTTTTTTTTATTTTTAGCAACACTCTTTTTCTTTTTCCTTTACTTTGTCCAAGTTAAGTAGACCCAAAGAGGGGATATTGAATATATATCATTGGCTTAAGAGAATGTTAAATGAAGAAAATAACAAAAAGATACTCATAATGGCTTTTTGCTCCACGAGGAGGAGTCATTTCAGCAGAGGATGTACTTTCCTGACTGCAATCAGTAGAAGCCTCGATGCCAGTTTTTAAAATTAAAAACACATCCCAGATTAATGCTTGTGGTAAAAGAGCTCCATCACTCTCACCTACCCAGTCTGTCTCAGGATCCAGGACTGAACTGAGCCATTCAGCTGATTTTTATTTAGAATCAGCGAGGATGGGAATCTCCAGTAGCTCGTGCCCGCATTCCTTTCCTCACTGTGAATTTAGAGAGCACTTTGAGCATGAAGCATCCCAGACAACAATCTTACACCAAACACACAATAATCAAAGGAGCCTTGAGAAATGACAAATCCAAACTGAAAGATTTGGATTGATACCACTAGGTACTTATAAAAACACTTTCATGGCCAGTTAAATGCTCTGCAAAATTAGAACTGGGCTTTTCAGTAGTTTGATTCATAATTCATCCTTGCTTTTGTGAATCAGTCAGGACTTTGTACTCCCTGATTACAAAAATCCATTACTAAAACTCATAAAGTTGATCCTTTACCCATAGCTATCATGGCTAGTAGGATTTCTTCTCTTCTTCTAGAGTTTCTAATAGCTTTTGAAATATGTATCTCTAGTAACCAAAGATCCCACTGGTGTGATTTGAAATACTCAGCTAAATGGCTTTGGAAAGATGATGCTCAACCAACCAGTTATTAAGGTCATGCCATTATTTGTCACTTTATGGTCTGTTGGTGAATGTGTGAAAGGAATGAGGAATTTACCTCTTCTCCAGATAACTCCCACTGTGCTACTCTGAGAAAAAATAAAAAAAAAAGAATGAAGCTAGTGGTACTTTGAAATTGCCACAATGTTTTTCATATTGTTTCACCAAATAATTTATTTGCAATTTCCTTAATAACCAACACTGTTATTTAATGAGGATGGCTTTGTAATGATCAAAAGTTACATGCTTTTGTGGAGTGTTTTTATAATTACTATCATTCTTGTTTTAGGCTCTGGTATTATTCATTAATTAGACTCCTACTTGTTGGAAGGCATCAATGAAAGTCAATTTATCATGTGCAAATATCTCTAAAGGGTACCTGAAGCAGCTCTAAATAACTAAAGAGGGAAGTAGGCTTGAATGAATTCGGCTCAGAGTGCTGGATTTATCAGGCTGAATTTGACAATGCCTGTGCTGTTCACAGCCCCACCCCAAAGAGAAAAAGGCAGTAGCACAGCAATTTCTCCTCTGGAAGCAGGATCACTAACAGGAGCCCACCGGGTCATGGCCAATCTGTTGGCAGCGAGCTTCAGTGCTGGGAACTAACCTGAGCTGACACAGGAACAGCTGCAGGTCCCAACAAGGGGATGGCAGGCACAGACCGTCTCCAGCACGGACAGAAACACAGCCTTTGCGTATTTTAATCAGCTAGTAAGTAGGAAATTGAGTCTGCCCAACATTCTTTTTAATGTTAGAAAATATAAACATAACGCTTCAAACCAGCAGCACAGAAAAACGGTGTTCGTAAATTTATCAGTCCTTTATGGACTAATTAAGTAATATAATTACCTGAATTTTTTTAAATCTTTTATTTTTCCTCTTTTCTTGCATAATACAACTTTTCCTACACTTGTCTTTCTACACTTTATACCATGAGTGATCACTGTGCAACTTGCCCAGTGCCTCAGCTCTGCTACCTTTGCTGCTGGAAGAGTAAATAATTCTGGGGAGGCAAAGGCAGGTCCTGAGAGCTGCCAAAGGCAGATCGTTGCCACAGAAACTATGTCTTGCATTTTGCAGGTTCAGTTAGTTTGGTTTAATTTCTTCTGGTCTGAGCAAGGTGGTGTTCCTCTCCTGAAAAATGAAAAACCCCTGGGCAATTGGAAAGCAGCAAGGCAGCAGTCTAGACACCTGGCCCAGCTTTTCATTAGGCACAGGAATGTCTAATCCCAAGACTGATGGTGTGAGATGTTTTCATTTTCAATGCACGGGGAAAACTAAATTTTTTTCTATCTGCTTCGCCTGCTTGGTAAGTGTATCATTAGGTAGCCTTTTCTAAGGGTTTAATTTGAAACATGAGCTCTTTTTCTAGTCCAGTGACATAGGAAAGCAATCACATTACCAAATCACTGCATCCACAGGTCTCCCTGGACCCATCAGGCAGCCATCATGCCACTGAAAACCTCATTGCCTTGTTGAATCCATTCATTAAAAGTTTAAAATAGCCTAAAAGAAATATTAGGCAAAAAATTTACTGCACTGAAGGAATATGGGTGACGAATCAAAGCACAATGCAAATTAAGAGGGCACTTGACTCTTGTGGTGTAAGCAAGAAGCAGAATTTGAAGCTTATATCACACTCTTTTTGACAAAAATAAGAATACTCAGCATCACACAGACTTACACTGCTGCTGAAAGAAACAAACCTGATACAGAAAAGAAAAAAAAAACTTGAATTCAATAGGGTAGATGGAGAAGAAAGCGATAAAATAAGGAGAGAATGATTTATTTTTCACTGTGTCTCATATTCGATAATCTTACATGAAATACATTTCATCTTAGTGCTCTGAGGAGCTTTGCAGAAAGTCTGTGCTATAAAATCTCCTCCGTAATCACAAAACATTTGACTTAAACATATGCTAAAGAAAATAAAAAACAAAGATTTCAAATAGTCAAGAGGTCTTAAACCTATTTATCTTTTAACTGCACAACTATGCTTTCCAGCCGTTGTTTCTTATGATGATGAATTCTGCTGTGATCATTATGGACATCCTTTCAAGGGATAAGATTGTTTTTAACAAAGGGAAAGAAAGTTTCTGCTATTTAAATTGTTTAAAAAGTCAGGTAGTTTTAGCAAATGGCAAGTAATTTGGAAAAAAAAAGTCTTCTGTTCTTACAAAAATTGTGGAAGTCTGCAAATTCTTTCATTACAGTGCCCTTATTTTTATCTTTCTGCTAATCCTCAGAGGACATTCACAACCCTCCTGTTGATCAAGGCTGAAGTGCTGCATCTCAAACCACATTTTTAAGAGAAGATGACATATGTTTTGTGATTTATTTTTCCAATAAAAATGCTGGGGAAGATTACATAAAAAATGAGTGCCTTCTTTAGTCTTACATTTTGTGTGCCTGCATGTGTGTGAGAAACCCAGACAAAACCCTGTGTGGTCTCCAGTGAGCTCCTGAAATGCCAGCCTATCATTTGGATTGACACCAGGCACGAAACACTGATGGGTTTTGGCATTCCCATGTTTCTGAGCTGTCCCTGAGTGACTGTGGAGATTAGACTCTAAATTGGAGGATCAAAACACTCTCCTTGGTTTACAGCTCCAAGAGTATCTTAACTTTTACGTGAGACAAGATCTGTGCTTAAACCTGTTCTTTGTTGCCTTGTATGGAAGGAACTGTGATGCCTGAGCCTGTCTGGATGGGTCTTCAGTCTGGACAGTCAGGAGATGTAAACCTAGAGTATTTTTCCTTCCTATTTTAGTCAATGGGCTACAGAGACCAAGAACAGAATCAATTTGAGTGGTTTGAATTTGGTTTTGTGTGCAATAACTGCAAACATATTTTCCCTAACTCCCAGCTCTAAAAAACAGAGATGGTTTTGAGCTCCATCACTCAGGAAAAAATAACATTCCTTGTCTATTTTTTAAAACAGGATTTTGATTAATTTTACACTTCTCTCAGTCTCCATAACTTTCAGGCAGCCCATTAGACATTTAGCACAACTTGAAAAATAATTGACTCCTTTTGATTAGTGAAAACATTTAAAAAGCTCAGAGGTCCTATTGCAGTCAGCCTACTGCTCATTGCTGTTTTCATTGCCCACTGATTAACTTTTTAAGTGAGGCTTCCCTAAAGTAGTAAGCTGAGAATTGGATTTGTTAGACCTCTACCCACTGCAGGATACAGTGGGCCTTCTAATAGATTTACACCAATTTCCCATGAAATACCAAAACCAGTAGCTGCAAGTTTTGTTACAAAACATAAAGCAAAACAAATACCTGCTTTAAATGCTCACATTTTTCCTGAAATGTCAGACACGTATTGTAGAATGATACTGGGAAAAAAAATACATGAAAAGTACATACAAATTACAGGAAAATTATTAATGCTTTTGCTCCATCAATTTTTATTTCAATATGTACAATCAGTACCTATTATACTATATGGATTAGGTTGAAAGTTGCCTTAGTAGATATTCTTCATTTGTTATTTAGTGACAATATATTATAAACAAGAACCTATTTTTGCACTAAATTTTAAAACAATAGGAAATAAGAAAAAATTGTCCTTTCTACCCTCCTTTCTTTGAGTTGTTCCACATGGATAGAGAAAACCTCTATTGTGTGCTCTGGGATGATCAGAGAGATGCAGAAGTTTGCCCTTCCTAACCCCTCTGCCCATCATAACCTCTCTGCCCTCTTGTCCTCTTCAAAGGAGAGAAGAAATGAAGAATGGGACACTTGTCCCTTTTGATTCCTTTTGCCATTAGTTCAGCAGAACCAAAGCTTGCTGATAAAGAGGTTATTTGCATTGACACCCAGGGAACCCTCTCCAGTCATGTGTCACACCTCTGAGCTGAAGGAGGCGACCATCCAGAAAGACCAGTGAGTCCAAGAGCTCCATGCACACCCATGGCTTGAACTGGTCTTGCTAAAAGACCAGTCCTTCTCCTTTACAAATGGAAAGGAACCAAGTGAGAAGTGATTCATCTGGTCTCAAATGTCTGAAAGTTACATATTGGTCTCTGAGGCATTTGTCCAGGCTGGTCTAATTAGCATACATGACAAAGAGAAGTTGAGAGTGATCAAGTCCAGAAGGGGTAAGTGTCACTTAAAAATAATCTTTTTAGAGGTGGATAAGACAAATTTTCTCCTGAAGGTTGTTATATCTTTTCACCGACAATACATTGTCCCAACTGAGATTTTATGCATAATTTTTAGAGCTATAGTAATTTACAGTTAGAGTGCAACAATATTGTTTGAAGAAAATGAGGCCTAAACTTGAAAAAATTAAAGGAAAGACATTTGAGGGAAATTTGAGGATTTGAGTTTGCAAAATGAGCTCTTTTTCAGGCCATGGCCATTCTGTTTCTTTGATACTCAACATGTATTTAAAACCTGGCAATTAAATTCAACAACTGAATAAAAAAATCATTTTTTTAGGAACGTTAGATTTGAAAGCCTAACAAGGATAGTTCCTGTAGCCTAAGACACATCCTTGAAACCCTCAATTGTATAATGAAGGACAAACTTTGGCATCAGCGGTATCCAAAGAAATCCTGGAGAAGGTGCTTTAACTCAATTAGCCTTTTTGCACATTGTTCAGTTGGGGAAACTGCAGAAAAAAAATGCTAACTCGAATCATTATTCAACTCTAACTTCTGCCAGTCATCCCTCCTTTCCATATCTCAGCAAGTAGTTCCCAGCGTGTGTTGCTACTTGTTATCCTGCGTGTCTGTCCAAGAGGAATACCGCGCCATCTGACTGGAAATACGCAAAGGCTGTGTTTCTGTCCGTGCTGGAGACGGTCTGTGCCTGCCATCCCCTTGTTGGGACCTGCAGCTGTTCCTGTGTCAGCTCAGGTTAGTTCCCAGCACTGAAGCTCGCTGCCAACAGATTGGCCATGACCCGGTGGGCTCCTGTTAGTGATCCTGCTTCCAGAGGACGGATCGCAGACCGCACGGCGCTGGTCGTCTAGCGGGAGGGAAAACACATTAGCCAAAGTAATTTGATTTTAATAAGATAGGAACCTGAGCTGACCTGTTTTACTCTTATTTATTTATTTGAGAGTATCCACAGAAAACCGTCTTTTACCTTCAGGAAGTACAAAAATTAGAACACCTTACACATTAATTTTCAGTTCTAGCAGAAGTTTGTATTCTGGGAAGATTATATGTCCATTCTTGAGCACTTGATTTAATGATCATGTATCTGCCCTAATGCATATCACTATTTTCTATGTATTTTCATTATTTTGTATGCATTTTCATGCTTTGCACACCTATTTCTTTCTTAGATTTGCTTTTTAAAATGTTAGTTCTAAGACAAATACATTTATTATCTGCTATATGAATCTATATGGATTTTGTTTCTGTTTACCATAACAATCAGATGATCCAAAAAAGTAGAAATAAATGAAGTTTCATTGTTTTCATTTTATCATTAATTTTGCATTTGAAGGTGTAAATGGATCAGATTAATATTCTTTCATACACCTCAAATGGCTTGGAAAAGGTGGGTAAGCACAGTTGCTGTCCCCTCAGAAACAAGGACTTTGAAGTTTGTGTCCTATATTTAACCAAATGCTAATATTTTACAGAAAACAAAATTACATCACAGGACAATAGAATTTCAAGTCCAAAGTAAGTTATTTCCAGCAGCTGAAATTGAATTGTGTGTGTGTTGAGAAATCACTAACAGTGAATAAAATTGTTCAAAATAAGCAACACAGATAAATATAAACAAGTTTTCAAAATTATGCATTTTAAATACTGAATTATTGTTAAAGGGTTTATTAAAAATTGGTGACAAGAACATCTGTTTGGTAATTATTAAGAAATGCATCTGCTATAAATTAATAATTTTTACTAGTTTATTAAACATGGAAGATCTGTTCAAGCATTTAATTGGCTTTAAAGGAAACAACAAAGGAATTCATTAGGTATAAACTAATTACTAAGCAAAGAAATTGGCACTTACTAATTAATTTGGCTGATGCCTTCCTTGGCCTAGTCCTAATACACAATTTCATCAGTATGTTTTATACACATAGTTATGGCTGGATTTTAGAATCCAGCTGTTTACCTAAGAAACTGCAGTGATCAGTCATCTGTGTACAGGAATGACAGGGGCATTTCTAGAAATCGTGCCTGATTGCTGCTAACTTCACAGATGTTTTGATCTGATAAAAGAGCTTTTCCAAACCTTGTCTGAATTTACTTTTGCCTGTAAAGAAATAAAATAATTTCCTTTTAAGATGATCTATTCTGTTGCAGAGTTCACAGGGAAAAATGCATAAACTACAGTGACATCAATTAATAATGCTGTAGGTAATTAAAATACTTACAGCTCAGAAGACATTTGAGCCTTTTGGACTCTTTAACATTGATGTCATTCCCATGATCATACCCCCAGTAAGTTTGGAAAGAACCATCTCCCTTTCTTATCGTCATGTATCACACAGCATTTCAAAAGAGCAACAAGGAACTCAAAAATAAAACATCACAGGGAGATTATTCAAGTTCTTGTGTGATTATAGTCACTGGCTTAGTGCCAGCTAACACCACCTGAGGTGCAGCATAATTGCCCAAAACTTCTATGCTTGTCATGTTTTATTTGTTAAGGGTCTGTCAACATTATCACTATAAATCCTAACTAGCAGTGATAGAAAAGTGATACTCATTTTAGAATGTATGAATACACGCAGGTAGATACATTTTGTGTATATATATACATATGTAGCTACATATATAAGGTGTCTGTGGCATATATAATTTGTATATACATAGAGTTTATTTATGTAATGAATTTATTGTTGTATAGTAGTCATATACCACATGTAAAACTATATTGCAAATATATTGAATATGTATAAAGGTACAAAATATTTTTTCATGTATATGTGTGTATATATATATATATATATATATAATATCATATAATCTATATTAACTCTTTTGTTAAAGCCATAAATACATATATGTATATTTATATCTGTCTATTAATTGCATCCTGTCTATTTATAACTAGGAACCTCATTTTGGTTCCATAGTGAGATATTCTGTGAATTAATGTGTTGAGTAATGTTAATGAAACATAACCTTCAGCACTCAAATATTTTTTTACTAAAATGTTCGGAGTGGGTGACCTGATAGTGAAATGCCTAATAAATAGAGTCTGAACAATACCAGTACAGTATTTAACATCTGATAAACCAAGAAATTAAATAAATACTTATAGATTTATGCCTTTGCAATAGCATAGTATATTCCCAGCTATCAGATTAACTAGAGAGGAGTAAAAGATAAACTATTTTAATCATATTTTGATTATTATGAATTACTGGAGCTTCCATCCATGTCTGGGGAAGTGTGAGTAAAATGAGGTTGCTTTTCTTGCCTCTGAAAAGATTGAAGTACAGCCACCTTCCTATGTATTGTTTTTCTGAAGAGCAGCCTGCCTTATTCACAAAGATAGAAAACCCAGAAAAATAAATTAAGATTTAGATTTTTAACTTGTGCTCAATTTGAAAAACTTGATGCCAGCTGAATTTATATTTGATATTCACATTACTTTCAAGGTGCAAAGAAATAGGAGCCACAGCATCAATAACACGAAGGTAATGTATATGTCAGCTTCAATATTATACCTGCATTATTGGAATTCTTGGTTCAATAAAATCTCTATGTTTAGCCATGGTATAAGCCTTAATATGAAATCTAACTTTTCACAAAATATTTGAAGACTGGTATATCATTTATCTTAATCACCTAGATGGGCTCTGGCTATAGCTTGAAATCCTTCTTCAGCAAGGAGGGTGTTCCTCTAGAGATATCATTTTTTGCTATAAGTAATCTCCAGTTTGTGTCCCTGACCCCTGAACTGACATATAGACCTGCTTGACATGGAAGAGGAGTTTCCCCAGTGACTCTGTCCTGTATTCCTCTTCCTTTAAAACTTACAAATGATTATGCTTCTAACGTTAAAGAATACTGGTGCTCAGGAAGAAAAAAAAGCTGGTAACATAGGGTGTTGTGCCCTTTTAAAAACAAGAAGTGGAGGGGCTCTCTTTTTCTCTTTTCCAGTTCCCAAGAGAGTGTCCCTGCAAGTCCCCAAGGGAGGGCTTGAGCAGTCTCCAATGAGTTTCCCCACTGAGTTTTTTGGTGTTTTTTTTTTAACCATTACAGGTAGGTACTCTGACTTCAACACCAATAAACCTCCAATATAGGTGCATATGTTGGCTCAGAGATTTCACTTTTACTGCCAAGGTTATAAAAGTTAACTAAGAATATATTCCAGATTTGTGTCAAATGGACTGATGGTATATGCGGTGGATACAGGATGTGCAGGAATTAAGTAATTTGAAGGGGATGACTCTTTCTCTTGAACTGTCAGATTTTCCTGGGTTTCAGATGGTAGATATTTGTTATTTAACTTCCTTCCAACAACTTTGATGCAATTAAGAGGTCCTTAAAGTAAGAAAACTTGTTTGTTTTGGGGTTTTTATGGATGTCCAGGGTGGAAATCACATGCCAAGTGCCAAAAGTACAATCTCACAAGTATGCCATTTTCTTTCTGGACTTCTCTTTGCAGTCAAAGGCATTTTTTTATTTTATTTGCTGGTTACAACATGTCCAGTAAGTTACAATATGTGTGCATGTGTGTTTGGGCATCTTTGTATAAAACAGAGACTATCAATAATAATTTGCTTGCTTTTTTCTTTCTAACTGTGGTTTATGTCCTTCCCTTTTGACACCATAATCCTTCCATAGCAATGTCTCATGCAGTTTAAATTTTCTTCTCTGTATTTTAATTACTATAACCAGTTCAAATACTTTCTCATTTAAATGTATTTCTCTCTGTGCTAGCACAGGCATACATATGTGCAGAAAATAGTTTTTCCAAATGTAATTCAAGTCACCAGAGTGAAATATATAATAGTAACTGTAACTGCTGAAGTGAAAAAAAAGCCAGAGCCTTACCTTGTCACAACAGATACAAAGCAGGATGGGAAGCACTGCACAGTAGCCTTTGGATTTCCTGGAATTAAATAAATGAGGAACTTCTTGATGCATAAATTTCTTCAGATTTATTTTAATATTATTGGGGTCCTGATAGTGTTCACCAAGGAAATAGCTGAGCAGATGAGCAGCTTCAGTATTTATTCTCATTTCAGTTCACCTCTGAGGTAAAAAATTATGTTAATTCTGTGGCAGGGAATTGTCTCAATTTAGAAGGCATTTCTCATGTGTGAACTTAATTAGATTGCATGCTAGAAGGAAACATCCCATGTTAAAATGGGCATCAGTACTTCCATTACAACACCAGGTTTTTCAGTAAGGATTTCAGTACTGTGTGTGCTTCTAGGGTGATTCAATAACAAACACTTTATTTTTGAGATATGAAGGTGCAATTCCTACTGACGTGATGGCTCAGTTCAGCCCCAGGGTTCAGTTAGTCCAGAAAAAGGTTTTGCTCTGATATAACCTAATGCTGGACAAATGCTTTTATTTTAGGGTTTAAAAACTGCTGCTTAGTTTAACTAACTTTTGCAGAGATTGACTCACACATCTGACAATGAGCAGCATTACCCTACCTTTTATAAAAAGTATTCAAAAGTTGTCAAAGTGTTCTTTGTGTAAATAAATTTGTGCATTAATTGTGTGGAGTCCATGGATTTCCAGCTCACCAAACCCTAATATAAATATGAGCTAATATATCCACACATAAAAATTCTGTCCAAAAGGGGTGCTGAAAATCTGTTCTGATGATCACCATGGGACTCTGTTACCACCAATTGACATTTCTGCATGTCTATTTGCAGTAAACCACTGCTATTGTTGGCTTGTTTTGTGTCCCAGCACTACAGAAATTAGCTTCTGTTTGCTGGTAATTTTTTTGCTTTTTTTAAAATTATTATTTTTCAAATTGATAATTAGGAACACCAATAATAGAACTGAAACAATTCTCTGTCTTAATGTGACATAAAAATTCTTAAACTACTGCTACTGGACATCATCATTCAACACGGTGACTTAATTAATTTTTGTTACACTTATCTGTCATTTTGCAGGTAGCAGGCTGCTTTTTATAAATGTTTTAATTTTCCTAATTATTCAAAGGTCAGTTTTCCTAATTATTCAAGTAGCAACTGGGCTCATGATTCTACCATTCAGCAATACCCTTCTATTGTTTGACAACTGTACTACAGTTTGTATTTTCTGTCACATTCAGACAAAAAAAATATATTTCAGCCAGTAAATGATTGAAATCCCATGGAAAATAATGACTCTTTTAAATTCTGGGCTCTGGATCATATTAAACAAGTATATTAGCTCATATATAGCTGAACAAGTATATTAGATTCTAGACTAGCAAATATGAAAAGAATAATCAATTTTATTGCTGCCTTATAGACTTTTGTTTCATTCTTCTAAATGAGAAAAGAGTAGGAAAGAGCTTTTGTATACATAAATGTTTGCCTGTAAGTGTTGACATACAAACACTTCTGTTGGCATGCTAAAGCATTCACACATAAAAACTTTTATGTGAACGTTTATAGTAAACAAACAAAAAACAAAGGCACCTTCATAAGGCACCTTTTACTACCATAAAAAAAAAGTGCATGGAAAAGCAAAGGGGCTCTGCTACTGATGTGGCTGGATCACTTTGCTGGATTCAGCAATCATGTTTGTGAATACATCATCCTACTTACTGCCCAGTAGTAACCCAGAGGGAGATAAATCTCTTCTAAGCATACCTGCCCTGGAATACAGCCAGGGAGAACTCTTCTTCCAGTTTGCCACACAACGTTGAAAAAAATGAGGAAGAATAAATCCAAACTATTTTTTTATTTTATTTTTTAATTTTTTTTTTGAGAGGAAACAGAGCACTATTAGCGGACTCTTTTTATATATTTTTTATGAATGAAAGGTCAAATACCAGCAACTGAATTACTCCTGGAAATCTTATCCCTTAATTTTTCTTGAGATTATGGTCCCATCTTTCAGAATCACACAGTTCCACATTATGTTTCAAGCTATTATTATGACTGAGCAAAAGTGCACCACTTTTTTGGAAAAACTGGCTTGGATGTGGTCCTTAATTGTGGAACTTAGCCCTACACTGCGGACTTGAAGAAACTAGAGGGGGCACAGTTGGGACACATGCTGTTGGGATAAATTCAGAGCCTTCAGCTGAACTTGTTTTCATTGGGCTACGCAAGGTGGAAAGACCTCTGCATATTATTTAATGTACATACAATCCCTAAGGTGTGATTATAAAACTCTGACACTGCTAGAAAATAATTGCCAGAATCTCTTCAAATAATTTTTCTCATGAACTACAGTAAAATTATTTGTCTCAGGTCAAAATTTAATTACAAAAGCTGGAAAATGTTACCTAAATATAACTGAACATTTTAAAGGGCTTTGTGAATGCAAACTGGTAAACAAGAACCAGAAAATTTATACATTGATTCAGAACTATACCAAAAGCATAACATAATGTAATATTGCAGTAGGTATCACCAGGTGGCACTGTTACAAATATATTATCTCATGAATTGATAACAAGTGGGTGACAATGATAATAATCCTGTTGTTTTAAGGGTGATTTTCTTCCCTCCTTATGATTAGCTCAGTATTTTTCTTTGATTTATTTGGTTTGTGCCTTGGAAGTGATACTATCAGAGAAGGCTAGTGTGTGTTTGTGTGTACCCATCTGTGTGATTTCCTACCTCAATACCAATTTTTCCTTACATGATGTGCAACTGTATTATTGGGAGAAAAACAACAGCAAGAAATCCAACACAGTTTTACAGATTAATTTTACAGACACGTTCTTATATTTATTTATGGATTTTTCCTGCTTATGACAATCCTGTTAATTACAGACTAAGGAAACTTCAGCTCTGTGTAACATCCATCAGTTGATGTAGATTTGCTCTACCAGATCATCCCTAATCTAAAGCAGGTTAATTTCCAGGAGGTGCTTATGTCTGCCTTAAGCATTAGAGACGTGGTTATCCTTTCAGGTGTGGCCTGTAGGCAAGCAGGATTAGCTTTTCACACTGATATGGTCTCTCAAGATGTACTTAGCTATAATCCCCAGCAAGCATGCTGTGTGCCTCCTGTCTGAGAGCACCTCAAGGGCTGCCTGCTTGGCCTAGGAGCCTTTCTTACCACCCTAAAATGGAGTTTTAGTTTAGACTTTATATTAATGATATTGATGTCCATGTTCCAGAGGAACAGGTCACTGAGGGAGTGGCCACAGGCAGGTCGGAGAACAGCTCTGTTTTGTTTTTGCTAAGACAGTAATTGCATTAGTGCAAGCAAAAAATGGAGCAGGTGACGTGGAAAGCAGGGCAGGGAAAAATTGCAGGGAGACAGGAGCAGTAAGTTGCCTCCCCTTCCACACACCCTCACTGAACAGGCAAATAACTGAAAGGAGAAGCACAAAATCCCAAGGAGAGTATAAACAGGATAGACCTTGAAAAAAAATTTTTGCTGAACTCGCTAGGTCAGGAGATTCTGGGAATTGGATCACATTATCAATGAAATAAACTGAAAATACTCCCAATCCAGAGAAGGCTTTAGGAATGCTTTGGAAATATGGTCATCCATGAAAATATCAAAACGCAAACAAAGAAAAGAGCCCAAAATGCTGAATGAGATCAGTTCTGTTCTCACCAGCACCAAGAAGAGCAGCAGACAGAAAAAACATGCAGCAAAATTGAGGCAAAGGGCATGAAATTGAGAGTCAGGAAATACTGAGGGACACTCCTAGAGATAAAACTCAGTGTCACTGATAAATCATGTAGGTAAAGGTGGCAGAGGGAGGCTGATTTAGGAGTACAGTAAGAGATAACCTGCAGAGCTGCAGCGTCACACAGGCATGGTTTGGCCAGTCCTGCATTGAGAAATTAGCCATGGTTCCCACACCCATCATCCCAAAAACATGTAGGAGGATTTGAGCCAGAGTAGAAACACATCCTCACACACCTCACACTGGGGTAGTGATGCTTCCACTGGCCTGTGCAAATTTTTTGTCATGTGCGCAGCAAATGTAAGTGCTATTCTTGCTGTTCAAAACAATAAACTTACCCCAGGGGAAAAGGCAAGGCAAGGCGAGGCGAGGCGAGGCGAGGCGAGGCGAGGCGAGGCGAGGCGAGGCGAGGCGAGGCGAGGCGAGGCGAGGCGAGGCGAGGCGAGGC